>CM054377.1:98395530-98685530 GCA_028858755.1 Ara ararauna
GGATTTCCATTTTCATTGAAATTTTTATTTGGGATAAAAACCAGATTCCTTAAACAAATTCTTTACTGTTTGGGGTTTTTTTTCTTTCTTTTTTTTAATAAAATATTGAAATCTGTTTTTTTCAATTTCAGAATTAATAACTATTCTTTTAAAATTTCCTTTCTTTCTTCTGGCTTTGATTCAGTCAATAAGAAATCCAGAAAATCAAAATCAGATTTTTATTTGTGTTGCATTTTTATTTTTATAAGATGTATTTTAGGCTGGCTCAGAAGTGCTCTATTAAATTCTTATTAGTGTCCAATATATGAGGGGACAGAAGGGTCACTAATAAGAGCCTCCTGTTCACTAGCTGCTTTCAGCATGCTCCCAGTTTAGTGACGCTGACTCCATTTTAGTTATCTTTGATGCACTCTCTCTTCAAATAAAAAACTATCCTCCTTCTGCTATGACTTTTTTATTCCTCCAGTTCTCTCTGTAACACTGAGGCTTTCAGAAAAAGGAAATGCTCAGTTCAGTGGGTAACCTTATGCTGTGTTAAAGGATACTAAAGGAAGCTATGACTTTGTGTTGAGTTTGGTTGTAGAATAATGGAATAGAGCAGCTTCTTCTCAATATTATTTAAGAAAAATAATTACTTGCATTATGGAGAATGTGAAGTACAAAATGAAATGGTAACATGCTCATGTAAATATATACGTATTATGCTACACTTTGAAATGGAAAATATGAAAAAAACCCCACTATTCCCTCTCAAAAAATACCCAACAAAAAGACAAAAAAACCCCAAGCCAAAACCAAACCAAACAGCAATAAAAAGTGGAACTACTTTAATTTGCATGTGCTGATCTGTCATCATGCCATTATTAATACACTGGAAACAGTTCTAGACTGGGACATAAGAATATTGAAAGAGCTACAGCCATGTGAGATGCTTATGAGCATGTCATGGATTTCAGTCATTTTTCATCACTTCTTATCTCTCTAATTCTGCCACCTTTCCAGGTTGTTGGGATAAAGTTATCAGATGTCTGCCATAAGACCTCTAATTAATGATCACTTAGGGAATTTGGTTGGCTAGGCCTGTTTTAATTACATTTCTTAGCTAAACCTTTGGAGGGCGTTCTGACTGAGATTCATTCAAGTGTCACTTGGATAACGTCCTTCAGTATTTGGACAGCAACCTAAACACATATAGAAATTAATTTATTTTACATGTTGGGTTTTTCGGAAAATTTACTCTGTTAGGTGCTCACACTCCCACCCATTTAGAAAAGGAAGCCGTAAAATTTCTGCATTTATCGAGACAGTGGTATTTTTAGCATGTGGACAGAAGAGTTCAGGGAATAGTAAGTGTTCTGGGGATCAGAATGGCCTTTCTAGTATGCTCTGGTAAGGGGATCCTCAGTTGCTGTGGGCTGTGAAATTTCTGGGTAGAAACCTCAGGTAAGTTTGCACGAGTATCATAGCAGCTTTCAGAGGTTTAAACCATGATAGCTTCTTAATTTATGCTTTTGATCAAGGCAGCCTCTACAACAGTCTATTATCCTCCAGGCATAAAGATAGTTTGAAATCACCTTTTTCACACTCTTCCTGAACTAGGAGGTGTACCATGCTTCCCTGGTGTCATGGGTTCAGCAGTAGCAGCCATTTTTCTCCTTCTTAGTAGCTAGTGCAGCGCTGTGTTTTTGACTTTCGGCCAGGGAACAGCACTGATAACACCGATTTTTTTTAGTTGTTGCAGTAATGTTTAGTCTGACCAAGAACTTTCTGAGTCTCACGTTCTGCCAGGGAGGAGGGGAAGCCGGGAGGCAGCAGAGACAGGACCCCTGACCAAACTGACCAAAGAGGTATTCCGTACCACAGCACGTCATGCCCAGGATGTAAAAAATGGGGGCAGGAACCTGGAAGAGTTAGTTCACGGGTTGGTCGTCGGGTGGTGAGCAGTTGTATTCCCTTCCCTTGTATTTCTCTGGTCATTATTATTATTGGTGGTAGCCGTAGTGATTTGTGTTTTACCTTAGTTAGTGGACTGTTCTTATCTCAACCCATGGGAGTTACATTCTTTCGATTCTCTTCCCCATCCCATCCGGTAGCGG
Organism: Ara ararauna; assembly: GCA_028858755.1. Classification (NCBI taxonomy): domain Eukaryota; kingdom Metazoa; phylum Chordata; class Aves; order Psittaciformes; family Psittacidae; genus Ara; species Ara ararauna. The sequence goes on from CM054377.1 coordinate 98,397,627, forward strand.
GGTGTGTGTGTGTGTGTGTGTGTGTGTTTGTGGATTAAAGAGGGGAGAGTGAGTGAGCGAACTGGGTAAGTTATAGCTGGGTTTAAACCACGACACCTGGGCAGAGAAACTGGTGGTTTTGAGAAGCACAGATCTGCTATCAAGATGAAATCAGTCTGAATTTGTTTGACTGTGCAGGGCAAGCATCTCAACTAACACTTTGTTCTTACGTACATGCTTGCTAATTCACTGTGTTCAGGCATGAACTACAAAAGGACCTGGTGAATTCTGCTCATTGAAAAGATAGGTTGTATAATTTAAAAGCTTGAGGCTATAGCATAGCAGCTCTGTTCCTTCAGAGTGTTTCAGATTTAGTTTAAAATTTGTTATCAAAGTACTTTTTTCCGAGTGGTATTTTGTGCTATAGGGGTTTGAAAGACATCATCCTTGGAGGTATCCACCTGGACAAAGTGAGTGCTGATGTACAGCACAGCTCTTGTGGTGTGAGACAAAGAGCAGCTCTGTACTATAGAAAATAGGCATATTTTAGAATCATTGAATCATAGAATCATTTAGGTGGGAAAAGACCTGTAAGGTCATAAAGTCCAACCATTAACCTAACACTGCCAAGACCACCACTAAATCCTGTCCTTCAGTGCCAAATCTACATGTCTTCAGGGATGGTGACTCAACCACTTCCCTGGCGAGCCAATCTAAACCTCTCCTGGAGCAACTTGAGGTCATTTCCTCTTGTCCTATCACTTGTTCCCTGAGAGAAGAGACTCACTATAACCTTGCTATAATCTCCTCTCAGGCAGTTGTAGAGAGAGATAGTCTCCCTCAGCCTCCTTTTCTCCAGACTAAACAACCCCAGTTCCCTCAGCCATTCCTCACAAGACTTGTTCTCCAGACACTTCAGAGGTTTCATTGTCCTTCTTTAGACATACTCCAGCACCTCAATGTCTTTCTTGTAGTGAGGGGCCCAGAACTGATCACCGAATTCAACGTGCAGCCTCACCAGTGCGAGTACAGGGGGGTTTATCACTGCCCTGGTACTGCTGGCCACACTGTTTCTGATCTAGACCAGAATGCTGTTGGCTTTCTTGGCTGCCTGGGCACACTGTTGCCTCATAACCAGCTTTTTCAGCCAACACCTCCAGGTCCTTTTCCACTGGGCAGCTTTTCAGCCACTCTTCCACAAGCCTATAGCATTGCATAGGGTTGTTGAGACCAAAGTACAGGACACAACACTGAGCTTTGTTGACCCTCATACCATTGGCCTTCGCCCATCAATCCAGCCTGTCCAGATCCCATCATGTCTCCATGATGCTAATAAGATCATAGCCCTGCCAGATTGTGCATGTTTCTAACTCCTAATTTATTCTATATGCTACATGCATTTGCATAGAAACATTTAAGTTGAAGCCAACTTACTGGCTGGAGTGGCTGGAATTCTTTTGTGCTGCTCTTCAGGTGCTGTCCTGCTGACCTGCGATCCCTCTCCAGTTTCTGGGCTGACACTGGCATCAAACAGTTAGGAGTAGGGTTCATCTCCCCTAGCAACTTTAGTTTAAAGCCCTCCTCACCAGCTTGGCAATTCTATGACCAAAGATGCTCTTCCCCTTCTCTGACAGGTGAACTTTGGGACACGGTTTAGTGGTGGACTTGGCAGCGTTAAGTTAATGGTTAGACTCAATGATCTTCAAGGTCTTTTCCAAACCTAAATGATTTTTTGATCCTGTGATTTTATGTTTCTCAATCAACTTAAGGCATCTTACGGATATTTTATGATTGTCTTTGAATCCGGTTAGAAAATGTCCATATATTAAAACAGATTGAAACTGAGGGGTCCATAAATGCTGCACTGAATTCTCAAGAAACGGTATTCAAAATGTTTTTAGGATTCAAGACTGTGTAGAAGTAGCCTATCCCTAGGCTGATTTTATAATTGACTTCTCTACAGGAGGTAGGATGTCAGTTTGCCCAGTAGTGTATGCCAGCATTAATCTGGAATCTTCTACTTAACCTAGTCCTGTATTTAGCTATTGAAGGCAGTCACATTGTACAGTCCGTTTCATAAATAAATTCAGATTCAGAAAAAGACTCCTCACTTGAGTAAGCATACATAATTCCAGGTGAGTTGACAAGGCTGTATAAATCAACAAATCATCTGTACAAAATATAAACCACTGCATAATTTACAGTGAAATTATAAATTTATTGTATGTTTAATGATATAACCCTGCAAGATATGTTCCCTTTGTGTCTTGGTCCCTTTAGAGCACACTTCTAAAAAACTCCTAAACAGATAAGGGTTTCTTTTTTAAGGGTGTCTTTTCTACACTTCTGTATTTATGGTGGGACTAATGTTCTGGATGACCACAATAAGACAAAAAGCAGACGTGACATATGAAAGTAAGATAAAATTTTGGGACGTTCTTTTTTTTACAAACATACTTGTTGGATAGTGAGATTATACCTATATTTGGCCTGAATCTTTATGACTTTATAGGCAAAGAGCTGGCCTTCATTTTCACCACAGGTGGTGTTACAAGTTGGGGTGCCTTTTTCTTCTTTTGCTCCACATTCATTTGGCACAACTTGACACTCCTAAGCTCATGTTCTAGCATTCAGTAGTTCATTTCTGTGTCGGTTTCTAAAGAGACTAGTTTCTATTGCAAGGAATACAAGCAGATGTATTGCACTATGTTCAGAGCATTACAAAATTTATCTTTTGGTATGTCCCATATCTGGATACCTGCATTAATTAAAGCATGCAGGCTGTTTTAACAGTTCAACTTTGAAGAGCTGTATGATTGCCCTGCATACGGCTCCTCACCATCCTGTGGCCTCCTGCATATTTCCTTTTCTAGCATTTTAAATTGCAACAGGGCAACTGAGTCGTGCACATACCACTAGCATAAGGTAACCTTTCTTCAGAGACAGTTCTCATCCCTGCTCTGCAGATTCCCTTGCTGCGGACTCCTGTGCTTAAAATATCTTCTGGCTTTGAAAGACTTGCTTTTCCAGATTTAGCCAAAATCCCATTTTTGTCGCTGCCACTAGAGGGATCTGTGCAATTAGCTCTCTTCAGCTCTCCTCCCTTCTTGTCCCGAACTGGGAAGAAGGGCAGGGCAATCTTACCTTAGTACTTCATATTTTTCTTTTGGTTTTGTTTTTGGTTTTGTTTGTTGTATTCTCTCTTGAGTCTCATAATATAATGTACATTGTTTATATTTTTGTTTCCTGTAAGTTAGCTTAAAAGCATTAGAGCTAAATATCTTTTCATCAATTATTAATTCTTGATTTATGCATATGGCACCCTAGAAATAGGGTTCCAATCCAAATACAAGCCACAATTACTTATGCTCTGAGATCAGGCAGAAATGCACATTTTTTGCTATAGCTTTTGTTCTGTCATTACCAGATTACCTGTTAGTTACTTAGGTATAAAAAAAAACCAACCCCAAACCCAAACATTTCTGTGTACATGTAAATGGCATGAAAGTTACTTTTTTGAACTTACATCCTGGGGGAAAAATCCCCACAAGATAGCTCTTCAGAGATGATTGGAAAGAATGAGTGGTTAACACACTGTGATTATGAAAGTGGATCTTGGGTTTTTTCATCCTGTGTAACATCACAAGATGCACAGCTCGTCAGGGGCTTTTTTTAAAAAAAAGAATAAACAAACAAAACAACTTTTTGAAACATCTGAAATATGTATTTTTGATATGTGATCCAAGGGGTTTTTATTGTTTTCTTGTTTCATTTTTTATTGATAATCAAATTAATCAGAAGAGAGGGTCAAAAATTTTAAAGATTATTAAAATGGTTTTGAAATTGTCAGGGAACATTTCAGCTGTCACTGCTACAGTCGTAGCATTAGTTGAGGGAGCTGGTAAGAGCAGAAAACCTTCAACATTTCCTTGTTTGAAACTTCTCACAGGTCAATAGTGACTGAAAATAATTACATTGGATTGCAGTCTTAGTCCAGTTCCTAGTGGACAAGTGTCCATGTCACAAAATCCACCATTGCAATTGGCAATAGTTGGCAGGCTCAGCAGAGAAGCCAAGGATTGAATGGGCATGGAAATTAAACTATTCTCCTGCCCCTAATTGTGGTCCTTTCAAGTCATCATTGAGGAACATTGTTTGGGAAAAGTTGCACAGCTGTTAGCAGTGCTGAACATGCCCTGTGGATAAACATAGCATTTCCATCTCCAAGGTCTTAATCTGGCACCTTTTGTAGCCTTAAAAGTCACACCAAAGTGGGGGAAATAAGTTTTTAATTTTTTCCCCTGTTACAGTAGTAATATTTGCTTAATAAAACACAGTTAAAATGAAGAATACTGTCTTCCTTCCAAAGTACTTACTAACCCGTTTTCAAATATATTAAAGAGAATGGTGGTTTGTTTTGTTTGTTTGTTTTATGAATCCAGTGTTATTATTTATGATAACTATATATTTTGGTAAAACAATGATCATGTGGCTTAAATGGATTACCTAAATATGGATTAACTTGCTTAAATATGGCATTGATGGCCTGACTGATATGCTGAGACTCTTGTGCTCAAGGACATCGTTGGAGCTATGGGACAACATAAGAATCAGACTATCGTATCATTGATTTTTCATGGATTTCAATGGAACTTTTGCTTAACACCTGATAATAAAAATATTTCTGGTCTATTTCTAATTGGAACTCAACATAAAATCACGTGAACACTATCAACTTGAGTTTTCCCTTCCTTGGAAATAGTGATACATTTCTGGTTTGTTTTTTGGTTTTTTTTCAATAGTGTTGGAAGACATAAGTAAATAAACTATGGCAACTTTCAGCACACCCAAGCACTGCAGCAGTTTCTAATCTTCGGGGGGGGATCTTATTTTTTAGTGAAAAGTAAGGGGTATATAATATACCTTTTCTTAATACTGGCCTATTTTAGTGTGTTTCTGGAATTTTATTTTTTTTTGGGAGATAATGGGAAATACTAAAGAAAGTACCTAAAAGATCATCTTTCATCAGGTACCTCAGCTTTATATAGGATTAATATTTTAGTGACAGAAAGTATCAGCCTATTTAGGTAACTATGGTCTAGATCAACAGGTTGTTTGTGGTTGTTTGTGGTTGTTTGTGGGGGTGGTTTGTTTGTTTGAGGTTTTTTAATGCTCTTTAAAAGCTAGTAAGTGCGGATGCACCCGGAAATGCTGTTATATGTTACACTGTCACCTGTTTAAATTCAAGTTTTGCAACTGAAGGAAGTTAACACAAATGATATTGTGCCTTTCATTGTGGGACCACTGCAGCTGCATTGCATAAAATCATAGAATCATAGAATAGTTAGGGTTGGAAAGGACCTTGAGATCATCTAGTTCCAACACCCCTGCCAGGGGAAGGGACACCTCCCACTAAACCATGCCACCCAAGGCTCTCTCCAATCCAGCCTTGAACACCGCCAGCGATGGAGCATTCACAACTTCCCTGGGCAACCCATTCCAGTGCCTCACCACACTCACAGTAAAGAATTGCTTCCTCATATCCAATCTAAACTTCCCCTGTTTAAATTTGAAACCATTACCCCTTATCCTCTCACTATAGTTCCTCATGAAGAGTCCCTCCCCAGCATCTCTATAGCCCCCCTTCAGATACTGGAAGGCTGCTATGAGGTCTCCACGCAGCCTTCTCTTCTCCAGGATGAACAGCCCCAACTTCCTCAGCCTGCCTTCATATGGCAGGTGTTCTAGTCCCCTGATCATCCTCGTGGCCCTCCTCTGGACTTGTTCCAACAGTTTCATGTCCTTTTTATGCTGAGGACACCAGAACTGCACACAATACTCCAAGTGAGGCCTCATGTGAGCAGAGTAGAGGGGCAGGATCACCTCCCTCGACCTGCTGGTCATGGTCCTTTTGATGCAGCCCAGGATACGGTTGGCTTTCTGGGCTGCAAACGCACACTGCTGGCTAGTGTTCATTTTCTCATAGACCAAAATCCCCAAGTCCTTCTCCTCAGGGCTGCTCTGAATTTCTTCCCTGCCCAACATGTAGCTGTGCCTGGGATTGCTCCCACCCAGGTGTAGGACCTTGCACTTGGCATGGTTAAACTTCATCAGGTTGGCATCAGCCCACCTTACAAGCGTGTCAAGGTCCCTCTGGATGGCATTCCTTCCATCCAGCATATCAACCAAACCACACAGCTTGGTGTCATCAGCAAACTTGCTGAGGGCACACTCAATCCCACTGTCCATGTCACCGACAAAGATGTTGAACAAAACCGGTCCCAGCACCGATCCCTGAGGGACACCACTCATTACTGGTCTCCAGCTGGACATTGAGCCATTGAGCACAACTCTTTGCGTGCGACCAGCCAGCCAGTTCTTCATCCACCGAGTGGTCCACCTATCAAATTGATGTCTCTCCAACTTAGAGACAAGGATGCCATGTGGGACAGTGTCAAATGCTTTGCAGAAGTCCGGGTAGATGACATCAACTGCTCTACCCCTGTCCATCAGTTCCGTAACCCCATCATAGAAGGCCACCAGATTGGTCAGGCAGGATTTCCCCTTAGTGAAGCCATGCTGGCTGTCACCAACCACCCTGTTGTTTTTCATGTGCCTCAGCATGCCTTCCAGGAGAACACGCTCCAAGATTTTCCCACGCACAGATGTGAGGCTGACTGGTCTGTAGTTCCCCGGCTCATCCATTTTCCCCTTTTAGAAAATGGGGGTTATATTTCCCTTTTTCCAGTCATCGGGAGCTTCACCTGACTGCCATGATTTTTCAAATATGATGTGCAGTGGCTTAGCAACTTCAGTTGTCAGCTCCTTCAGGACCCGTGGATAGATTTCATCAGGTCCCATGGACTTGTATACGTTCAGGTTCCTAAGATGGTCTCGAACCATATCCTCTCCTACAGTGGGCCCAGGGTCTTCATTCTCACAGTCTCTGCGTCTGCCTTCCAAGACTTGGGTGGTATGGTCAGAGCATCTCTGAGTTCATCTTACCAAACTCAGAATTGGAAATTAGTGACAATTTCAAATGTCTTTTTAGCAGATTCAGAAATATACATATCTGCAGCTACTTCTGGTGATATTCTGTTTCATTATTTCTTTTAAATCTGCAATCAGATAATAAACTATTTGGCTCTCTGGTCTGAGTGCACAGGTGGAATCTGGTTCAAGATTGATGTGTTGATGCACATGGATCTGAGGAAAGCACAGAGCTAAATTTGCACTAAGAAATAAGGCTCATGGTAGAAATTAACTTGGATATATTCTGTGCTGATTCTCTATAGCAGTACCACCAAATCTTTGTAATGTCATTGTAAACTTTGTTATGTACTACTTCTAGTGATGCATGTCCTTCATTCATCTGAAGAACTTAATTTCTTGCAGTTACACTACATTTGCCATGTGCCAGTGGTACATTATATCAGTGCTCTGAAGATTTGACAGTGATCCCTGTGTGCCATGCACATTTGTTATTCGTAGACCATTGGCAATAATATGCATACAATCACTGCTCTGCCCTGGTAGCATTTTGCTTTTTTGGTTATTTTGGTTGGGTTTTTTTTGTTGGGTTTTTTTGGTGTTTTTTTTTTTTTTTTTGTTTTTTTTTTTATTGGCCACGTGAGAGCATTTACATTGTTCTAATGTTTTGCTCATCTATAATAAAAAAATTAAATATATAATCTGAAGCTTTTAATGATACAATAATATTTCTAAAAGTTTGCAAGTGGCTTGTTAATGAAACCAACTTGTAATTGAAAATAAGTTCCTTGTTGTTTGTGGCATAGAAGCCTGAAGCAAAACACCAAACGAAAATAAAAAGCTAATTTTATTTTTTTCTCTGAAAATGTGTGATTTCTTGCTTCTTGTTAGATAGCAGGTGTAGAATCATCTGGCACATAAATGCTGATCTTCATGTGTGGTCTGAAAAGAAAAGTTTTCCAAGGTAAATAATCAGAAAGAAGCTTATTTCAAAGCCTACCTGAGTAAGTCTACAAATCTTAATAAAAAATAGCAACATGCCTCCCTGAATCTTCAGTTAATTCAGTTTTCAGTGCCCCTGACCGAGAGAGAGTCCATGCCAGAGAATGGAAAAGATTTGCTGTAATGTACTAGAATTTAATGCTAAATCTCCTGAGATATATCTCTTCCACAACATACTCCTGCAGCACAGCCGAGGGACTAAAGGCATATAGTAGCTACCTTTTCCCAGAGCACATATGTGTGACCCACAGTTTCTCCAACCAAACCAACTGGAACAAAGTTTTCATCAGTGGGTACCTATAAGTTATACCCTTTAATTAAGTTAATTGCTTTTAAATTAAATAGTTATAATAGTTCAGTGTAGCTGAATATTAATAGTCTACATACTTTTCTAATACCTGAATTTGCTTGTATTTTTTCCTTTGTTTGCCCCTTTGGATCATCATATGCCCACAGAAGATTAATAATCATGCTCTGATGCAGAAGGCTCAGTGCTTGCTGCCACTGTGGACTAGGTTGGTTTGGCAGGGATACGTTGCCTCTTCTAAGTTGTCTCTCAATAAATATTTTTGAGAAGCACACTTTTTTAATCCATATAAAGGAAAAAAATAGATTTTAATTTTCATGTTTGAAAGATAGACAGAAGGTTGGGGAAGATGAGAGAAAACGGTAATCTGAAAAACAAAGGGATGCTCTTCAACCGTGTGTCAGCTGCAGTACAGTTGTTTTCTCAACCTTCTCTGATGTAGATGGATGAAGAAAATTTTCAGGTCTTTGATCTGTCTTCATCGTTTTTCAAAGCCTGATGGCAATAACGTTTTAAAATTATTTATATATCTGAAATTGTGTTGTATTCTTCTTGAAGGTGCACTAATTTTGAAGGTTGAAAACTTTGAAACTTCTGTAGCCGGAAGACTTATCTCAAAAGCCTGGAAAGAGAACAGAAATTTCTTGCACAATTTCATTTGTATGATATTGACTGAATGTTTGCTAAGCTGACAGTACACAGTTCCTGGTGCATGCAGGTATGCACCATAAAATTATATTATCATATCTGGTCCTAACCAGTCCCTTTCATGAATGTCCCTCTCATGCATTTCTCTACTCCTCTTTTTCAGCATTTCTTGCTTTGGGCTTGACTTGATTATGTCTGATATTTTTTGTTCATGAATGAGATAAACATTTTATTAGACTCCAAAGTCTATGTTTGATTGTCTTCTTGTACTGCATCTGACAAGGCCAGGAGATTAATTATGTAATAGACCCCTGCATGTTCCTCTCTTTTCTTTTGTCTGACGATACCTTGAGAATTGTCTCAGCGTGCAATCAAATTTCTGAAAGACCCATTAAGTCAGAACTCTGCCTCCATCCAAAGAGATATTTTAGTGAAACTATTCTGTGAGATCAGATATAGTATTTACCAACATTTTAGGATAGAAAATAATGTTTATTTTCTGATTCTAATTTGTAGAGCAATGTATTTATTTAGAATGCTAAAAAAGGTAACTGTGTGTTCCTTTTTCCTTGATCTTTTGCAAGTTGTTGTTGACATTTTATGCACAATACTCCATCCACACACACTGGACACCACACATTTTTGATTTTTTTCCCTTTTCAAATATAGGAGGAACTGCTCTTTCTCAAAAATTTTTATACGTTTCATATCTCAGAAAATTGGTGATTCTCTATATCACCATGAAGTTATTGCCAGCAAATGATGGCAGTTTAATTTGTAACCTATAAACATGCATATTGCACAGTGTGTCTTGGCTCTTATCTCTTTTTATCCATTTGTTGCTCTGAGCAACAAACATTAACAATGTTGCTTCATTTATATTTGTACTACTGTCATATATTAATATCTATTCACAGACATATTCATTATTTGAACAATGTAAAATTAAATAGTCATAAAATATGATGACAAATGGAAGAAAATAAAGGTTGTCTATGGTTTGCATGGTTCACTCTAAGAGTAAGCAAACCTAATGATGGATGATGGGGTTTGCTAAGGAAGCTAGAAATTAAACTGCCCATCAACTGTGGGATGTTAGTGGAAATTAGGCACTTCCAATTTATATTCCAAAAATATTTTGAAAACCTTAATGGTAACATCTCAAATCAGTTCACTAAGAAACTGTAAATATTACCTATTAAAAGATTTTACTGTCATAAACCAGATCTGCATTCGTTGATTTAATCTGCAGGTATTTTTATATAATTCCCTTTTTTAAAAAAACTTATTACAGTCCATCTGTAACCAACTGTGTTAAATATTTGAGAAAAAGAGTCAGTATTCAAAATATGCAGATGGATAATCCCACCAACTTCTTGTGGATACTTACCAGCGCAATAAAAAATGACATTTGCAGTGTCTGAAATTATAACAGAGTATATCCTGAAAGTAACAGCAGTTTGCAAAAAGGGAAGATAAAACCCAAAACACCCAATGAATTTGGAAAGACTATTTCACTTCTAGTACTATTATTTCAAGGGTTAAAACATCAAAATTATGCATGGCAAACAAGTCCATAGTAAAGTGGAGGATGTTTTCTGTTCCGATCATTCTCATTCTTCTGCATAACTTCCTAAAGGTTTTCACTGAATATGATTTCATATTTGACTTTCCTCTTCTGACATAACAACTCATGTCAAAGATCAGAAGAGCCACTGACTTTATCAATAAGACATTTTGAAGGTACTTGTGTAATTAGAAGACAGTGTCAGCAAAATTAATTTAGTGAAGAACAGTGGTAGGGAACAAGTATTTGCTTGCTTCCTGAATCTTGGTCCTCTGGATTGACCAAGTCATACTGAGACCTTGTCATCCATCATATGGTCCTGTGTATTATTTTTTAATACCTCAGATATCATGCATACTATCATGAAGTTAGTCAACTGCCTATTGTTGTGAACATCAACTTTTCAGCATCATTTACTCTGTATCTTCCTTGATGGAGTTTCTGCAGACTATGATGATTTGCAGCTCCACTGTGATGTTTATGGGCTCAATAAAGAAAAGGTTCTAAAAAGATTATGGGCACTGAAAAAGGAAATACAACCTTTTCTGCAGGAGCACAGAGCAGAACAGACTAAACATTTTTGGAATTTCTTGCCTGCCACAAATGGATGATGATTCCCCATAGACATTCTTTCTCATTTTATACCCTCAACAAAAGTCTTTAGGGCCTGAATAAAATTTTCAGATATATAACAAGCCATCTTCTCCTTACAGAAGAAGTTTGATGTTTTGTGGCAAGATCTTAGAAGACAGGGAATGTCTTATTTTCAAGCTTTAAAAAGCAGCAAGACATACTTGTAACTGATTTTTAGGCCTAGCTTTCACTAGAGGTATCAGTGAGCTAAGGAAGACTTCAGACGTTCTTTTTCTCCACATGTGAGCCCTTCCTGATACTTGCCTGGTGCTAGCTGCAACTGGAGAGAGACAGATCAGGAGAGGACTTAAAAACTTATCCTGCTAAAGATGTGCTTTCTTTCAGGTGATTTTGAATTTAAATTTCAGTTCCTCATAGCAGTTTGACAATGTAAGTTTCTTGCACCTTATTTTCAAATCTTTCTTTGTTTTATTGAAAAAAACCACAACATTATATTACTTCTTTCATCTTTCAACATTTAATTAGTCAGAGCAGTTGTAGGAGACTACAATAGCTAGATTTATCTTCTGTACCATCCATAGCTATGCTATCAAGTTCCTTTGTGCTGCATTTATAATATGTAGTGCCATGAAGGAAGGAAGTCTCAGTTTTGACCTTCCTTTCCACACTGACTGGGAGATGGTGAAAATGGCTTTACTTCGAACTGAGTTGCGGAATATTTTTTTCTTTCTGCAGTCTGTTTTCTGTATATGGACATATTTAAATGATCAGATTATTCATAAGACTGACAGTAAAGTTATACAGAGGTTTTTTAAGCTGTAATGTGATATGCTGTTGCTGGCACAATGGTCCTGAAGGGTGTACGGTCATTTTCATGAAAGGTCATGCCTATGTTAAAGGTTTTCAGTTCAAGGCTGTCAGTGATTCCCAGCTTCTTGAATTGGGCATAGCACAAGCAGCTAGAGAAAAGGTGATGGGACCAAGATATTCCTAACAACTCCTACCTGCTGTGCCTGTCAGCGACCAATGCAGAGTGTAAATATACACTGTTGGAAAAAGATCTCAGGAATCTAGGTGAACAAAAGTGTCTTAAATCAACCTCAGCAGCCTGAAGAGCTGCTGTGCTTTCTATTTCTCACATCCAAAGACAAGGGACCAAGACATTCCTGTATTTCTACCCCTTAATCTTCCAGGGCCTGCTTTCTCATTCATATGCCAAAAAGAGGCACACCTACAAAATTTCTGCCAGAGCATTAGGACCGGCAGCTGCCTAGAACTGTCACCTCTACTACAAACCAGTTCTTAACACTTAATTTAAGATGCATGATTTTCTTTTGCAGCTGCAAATTGGCAAGTTTTTTGTATACCAGACCTACCACAAGGAGAGGTTATCAGTATACTAGGTATGGTATGCTTTCAACATCCCTTTTTTTGATAAATTCAACAAAAAATATATTAAAACCATACTGATGCTACTCACTTCTTTTCGTCAGACTTCAGATTTCACCAAGTTCTTCCAAGATTTGTTTGAAAATGGTGCTTTTGATTTTTTACTTCTTTGGTACTTGATGTTGGTTCATTATTATAATGCTTCTAGTGTCTTGTTCTTACCCAGTCAGATGACCTCTATGAAGTATTATCATCAATCTGAAACCCTGATTCCATTTTTCCTTGCACTTTTATGATTTTTTTTTAAAAAGTCTTTATATGTATTTCCAGATTAGAAGACTGTGTTAATGTGGTGTCAATGTACATGACACATATCAAAGCAGATGTCCTTTAGGAAAATGCTGCATCATGACTTTGGATTTTGGCATAGTGATGTAATGCTGTGTGAGCCAGGAAAATGTCAGACATGTCATGCTGTTTCTGGTTTATGCAGTTCTAATGTTTGTTTAAACAGTAAGGCTTAATCTAGTGTCAGCGACTACAGAAGGATACACTTAATTGGCATCCTAGAAAGACGACGTGCACATTTTAAGTAGGATGATTGCTGGGAAGCACATTCCCAGCAGTGCATATCAATTATTCTGGGTAAGTGAGTGGCACACCTAGTTTGTCGAACTGACATGCCTATTGCTGTCTTTGGTGTCGCTTCTCCAGGGCTCTTCACAGGCTGGTTTTCACATGCCTGCTGGTGAGCAAACAGGTAGCAACAGGGGAACTCCATGTGCTGCTATGCATGTTTTATGTGTGCATTTCTATTTGCCAATGAGCATTTGGTGTCAGCTTTCTCTGGGAGGAGTTCCTATGGAAACAAAACGGATATTTGGTCTCTCCAGCTTGTTCATTCAGTCTGCATTAAGTTCAAGTGGTTTAAATTTAAACTCTTAATAATGTCAGCCCCTATCTCTAAATCTACTCATAGTAGATTATGGGCATGAAACAATAGCACTGTAAATTCACATTATCATTGTTATTTTGAGATGTACAACCACTTCTTTCCTTGGTGCTTCATTCTGAGAACTAATTCAGTCTTTTTTTTTTTTTTTTTTTGTTTGCAAGTATTATGGTCATTAACTTTGTAGAAAAACATATGTATCCAGGATTGTAGTCATCCATTAATTATAGCAAGCACTGAATGGAAAGATTTATTTATTTACCATCACATAAATAAGTATTAAGTGGGACTCTACCTTCTTAACTTGAGGTATTCAGAATATAAAGTCTGAATGCAAAAAATAAATTCTATACCATTTATCAATTAAATATAGAAAGAGCTAGAAGGAAGATCTTCTGTTTATTTCTTAAGAGAATAGAATATCTGGTATATTATAATAATTAAGAAAGGTTGAAATAATGATTACTTGCACTAAATTTTATATGTATGGTACCTAGTTTTATAGCCAGTTTTGAGACATCATTTATTAATATTAATAAAGTAATATTACTTGAAATAATTTTCACCACATTGTGATAATATAATCCTTTGCTCCGCATATGTTTTCATTAAGTCTCTGCAGGTCAGTATGCACCACATGCTATTAATATGATGCATATGAAGTGTTTTTCAAAGTGAAGATAAAAAGTTCAATGTAGCGTTAGAAAAAGAATCATTACTTACTTTTCCCTTTCATTTACTTAAGCTTAACAGATTGAAGGAGTGTGTCAGGTTTGTTTTCTTTTCTTTTCCAGGAAGATTGAATGTGAATCTAGCATGCAGATGGCATGTAATTGCATTTCCTGCATTGTTACTGTATGGGCTTCATTACTTTTTCACAGCAATGCACTGAGATTTAATCACCCAAGGCTAGCATTTGCGGGTAAGACATGTGTATATAACGGTATTGCTCAATGGTTAGAAAGCTTACCCCTTGCATCATGCACTTCCACTGTTATTGCCACACCATATGTTCTTTACAAATCCAAACAGAAGAATCATAAGCACTAAATTTACCTGGGAACAACAGCAGACTAAACTGAAGCATTTCAGACAGAAAAAAAATGATAATATTTCTCTTACTATCTCATCCTAGGCCTTTTTTTTTTTCCCTCTTTATTTTACCCAATACAAGTTATCAAACTGAACTTCTAAAGAGCAAATTAGGGTTATCCTTTCATTGATAATATACTTGCTCATTCTGACTACTGGTGAAACAAGCTATGAAATTTGCTTCATCTCCCTGATGTTTACACAGGCAAGAAAGATTTTCCCACACTTGTGTGTATCTATGATTTAACTACGAATGACATTGTACCTCTCTAACATTAACCCCTTAATCTAGTACATTTCTACAAATAACCACCTGTAGTCAATTCTTTATTCATAAGCCTTATCTGTTGTTACAGTATATAATCTGTGAGAATGCCCTAATTTTTATCATTCTCTAAGCCTGTCATCATGGCTGAGACAAGGCTTATCCCTCTGAGCAGATGAGATTAGTCGATCATGTTGAAATCAGAAGAGGGATTATAATGCTTGTAATACACAGAGTCAAATTAAATGCATTTTGTTTGTACATCAGAAGATCTTGTTGCTAAGGCTTTGGTGTCTTCTACTGACTGTATAAATTGCCAATAAAACATATGAAGGCTGTGCATGGGGATGAAAAGTCAAGCAAAAAGGAGAAATAAATCAAAGATATTAGTTTTGTTTATTCAGCCTGGTAAACTAGAGGCTTAACTGCACTGATGTCACCATCATATTCTAAACAACAGGGTTTTCACCAAAGACAAACACTGTTCTAAATTGCATGTTATTAATTTTATCTTTGACCAACTCAAAAGGCATCTTTTCTTCTGAATAACTTCTTGCCTTTTTGTATTTCTTCTTTTGTTCTTTTTCAGGCACATTTCCTTTGTCCTAAGTGTTTTGTCAGTATGCATCATAAGCACACATGCTATTTATGGGCCGTAATCCATAAGAAAGGACACTGATATATATGTTTCAGAAATACAGCCATAAATTTATGGATAAGTGGGTCAGGTAATTCTTCCTTCTACCCTACCTGGTGTTTCTATCATACCAGAGTGGTACAACAACAAGAGCTGCTCTTAGAGATAAAATCCATTTCCCATTATAGCTCACTACTTTTTCTTTGGATTCCTCTGGGTAAACATTCAAAAGTTTGGATAATCTTCTCAGGATTATCTGAAACACATGAATCACAAAACTGAGATGGAAACATCAAATGAACAAGATTCCTTATTATGATTGAAGCACTTCTGTTTCCAAGTCTCATTCACAAATTTTAAAGTGAAACATGTTGTCAAAAACCAAAGCAAGAATTAGTCATTAAGTATGCATGTGGTAAGAGTATGTCTTCCCTTTTTGCCTTGGGTTATAAGAACGGTGTATTATTTGGTGTCTAGGTAAATGCTACAAGATTAATTCAATTCAGATATACCTAATTCAGAAAGGACAATTATATCAAACACCATGAGGAAATTTTACCTGTGCTTGTAATAATTTATGACAGTAAATCTAAGCATTTGCCATCAGCTGGAGGAAGCAATGTCTGAATTACAGGAGTTGAGGCATCCAAGTTTAGAAATCCTTGTGTTTTGGTAGGTTCTGGTGGAATGCAATCCCCCACATGCCTGTTGTAAACAAAGGCTCTTAATTATCTGAATCTCTTGGAGCCTATAATACAATCCTTGTGGAGCTGTATTAAATATGTGAGAGCTATGAGATTTCTGCATAAAGTAGCTTATAGGCAGCTTGGACCACACAGGTTTGCTTTCATCTCCAAGCTATTTTCCATATGTGAGTTAGGCTGAGCTCTTGCCCTGACAGCAGCATAATACTCCAGTTGGTGACCAAATTAATTCCTTCTTGGTACTTATATTTTTTAATTTTTTGTGAAAAATCAAATGCAGTAACAATGTCTGTGTCTGTTGTAGATTTTCCTTCCAGAAACTGTATTCTAAGACCTTTGAAAAGCCAATGTGCTGTATAGGGTGCTGTAAGGGTGGTGAGGCACTGCAATGGATTGCCCAGGGAAGTTGTGAATGCTCCATCCCTGATGGTGTTCAAGGTCTGGTTGGACAGAGCCTTGGGTGGCATGGTTTAGTGTGAGGTGTCTGTGCCCATGGCAGGGGGGTTGGAGCTAGATGATCTTAAGGTCCTTTCCAACCCTAACTATTCTATGATTCTATGATTCTATATGCCCCAGGCAGAAGTAGGGAACCTCATGCCAGCATGACTCAATACTAGGTAGCCTAAATAAAATGTGGACATTAGCATGAGGCTACTATTATTTTTTTAAAGTTTTTGGTTATATATCATTCTACTCAGAATCGTTGAGTAGCACTACAGAACCATATCATACCACATCAGGATTATTCCTGTTAATGAGACCTGTTCTTGTTATACTCCAAGCAGTACCATGTAACACCACAGGCTTAAGTTATTATGAAAAAGTGGGGTTTGTCAGAATTTCTGAGAAATAGAAGATAAAGGTAATGTGTAGTAAAAGTTTGAATGAATTGCTTCATTTCCAGACTTTCTGAAAGCAGAAATTTACAGGTGTTTTTTAGATACTTTTCGATACCATAAGTATTGCCTTCAATCAGCCCTGACCCTGAAAGAATGAAGGAAACATTCATAATGAATGAAGCAAAACTTCATAAGCAGTGAATAAACTTGCAGACTTCACAGACTTTTGCTTCATCTGGAGAGGTTAGCCAGATATTGCAAATTTATTTATTTATTTATTTATTTATTTAGACTTTTTTTCAGCTGGAGGAAAAACTGTTCATGCTTCAGGTCTCTGTTTTGCTGCAGTTTTTCTCCTCGACTAAGAATGGGCACAACAGGAATCCTGCAGGAGGAGTCAGTTCATAGTGCTGATACTAACCTCTACAAACATTCCTTTTCAAGTCTATCCCTTACTTGCCTAGTCCTGCACAGTTTTTTTGCTGCTTCCATCTGCTTGCTGACTGCTTCTACTCTGTTTATACCTCTTACTGAGCTATGCTTTAGACTTCTGGCCTTCTTTTGCATTCTTGTTGCCACTACCCTCTGCCCTTGCTCACTCCCCTTTGCCCAGTCATTTCTAGAGCTTAAAATAAACCAAAATTAAAGATATATTTTTTTCATTCACCATATTAAGTGAGAGTTTATTTGACACTAAAATTGCTTACACTGCATTAAGTGAAGTAAATGCAAAAATAGAAGTAATGGAATTCCAGGTTTTGATTGCTAAAAATAGGAAGACTGTTAAACTTGTGCTGATGGGAAAAATATGATGTGTTTCCTTCCCTCTGGCTCCCCCCCCCCCCCCCCCCCCGAATACCCATCTCCTACCCCACAAACTGTTTTTCACTGTCGTCTGTATAAATGTACTGTGCTCTTTCAAAGACCGTAAAAAAGATTTCCATCATTAATCTGCAGAGAGTTTACCAGCTTTGACTGTTCATGCCTCCTTTTGGAAGTTTATGCAATAAAAAGGTTGCTATAAATTGCACAATATAGGTCAATCTTAAAAGATGGCTGAAAATAAATTTATAGTAGCCCAGGCATTTATATGAATGTACAATGACCTCTTTGGTTTCATTAATTCTAATACAGAAATGCCAGGGGTATAAATCTTCACATTTCAGCACATGCATGGTTCATTACCTGAGGTCAAGATGATGATGATGTTTAAGTATACAGTTAAAGTACAGCAAAGTAAGTTTGTCACAGAAGAATGTATTTTAGTCAGATGTAAGAGACCAGACATTGGATTATAGCTGTATATACATCCTTCCCTATTCACTTCTCCAGTACATATTTCAGACATGCCTGTGAGGTATTTTTAAGAATCATGAAACTGTACCACAACATGACAGAATTTTGTGAGAATGATTACTAAATAGTCTGGTTACTGGCAAAAAAGAAGATGACACTGTGCTAAAAGCAAAGTACCAAGTGAGACTGGCTAGGAGATCACAGATGATTGGAAAGCACAGAGACAGTGAGAAAGTGACATTTCTACTGAACATTTTCTGTTGGATTTGACTGTGAATATATTGTGTTTGCTCGTGCTGGGAAGGGAGTGACATAAGAGTTTTCTAGTGGAATGACCAATGGTGAAAGCATATAAAACCAAATGCTTCCAATTTGACATGGAAAAAAAAACAAAACAGGAAAACAAAAAAATGGATAAACCAAAAAGTATTTCTGCTGTAAATTGCCAGTCGCCTTTAGCAAACTTGTTTTGTTGGATTGGGTTGTGGTTTGCTTGTGTTTGTTTGTTTGTGGTTTTGATTTGTTTTGTTTTGTTTTCATTTGGTGTCCTTGACCCAAACAGTATATTAATGTTTTTGTCCAGATTCTCTCATGTCTTCAGCTCTTCTGACAGCTGCTGATTTCATTCACATCCATTTAAATATGTCACTCAAGGAGGTATGCAGAATTGGCTGTTCTGCCCATCATACGCAGAGAACAGATGGCAAACTCCCCATCCTCCCCTTCCTGAGCACTTTGAAGGCTTTGGCTAGGACAGCAAGTTGCTCTCTCAACCCTCAATGAAAATACTTTTGTGAGGGGCAAAATACCTCAATCCGTTTTTCTGCTGCACTGTAGCACAGCAATATGGTGTGGGGATAGAATGAGATGGCACAAATGTCTTGCACTCCTGTCACAGAACGTGTGCAAGGAGCTGTAAGTGGTGGCTTTGCCACTGGGTACTGTGAGGAGTTGGGGCACAGCAGATTCTTGCCCTCATTGCCTTGGCTGGGTGGAGCTGTGAGCCACAGGAAAGTAGGATAAACTTCTTGCAAATGAATGTTACCTGATAGTATCTGAAGTGCTTTATATGGGTGGGCCAGGTGCAATGTTGGAGTCCAGTTCCTTCAAAAGAGATGTTTTCTGGTCCACGTGCAAACAAGAATACACATGTACGTGAATAAAACTGGAGTACTTACAAGGTCTTTTAAAGCAGTTTTGTGTGGCAAAAAGCCCAAGTCCAAAGGTACAGTTTAAGTTCTAATGTCAATTAGGTTTGCAAATCCATGATTTTGGGCAGTGTGAAAGTTGTATAATTTTTAGGTTTTCCACCTGACACAGGATAGTAGAGAAGTCTTTCTCATGAGACTGGTTTCACATGTCTTGTTTTAGGGGAAGAGATTCCCTTGGTTTTGGAATTATGCCTTCAAGCGCTTTACAATGTGCATACTGTGAACATGTGGCTTTTCTAGCACTGGAAAAAGCCCAAAACAGATCATAATACAGAAAAGTGATTTTGGTTATGTTTAGCAAATGGTATAGGATTGCTCTTCACTACATCATTTGCAGTGTTTTATTTTACTCTTGACTGTAATGCACAGTAGGTTTTGAAGGAATGTTTTTTATAGATAGCAAGGGAAAACTGAACCTCGCTTACCTACCCAAACCTAGCCACTAAAGGAATGTGTGCAAAGGGTTTGTGTAACTCCACAAAAGTAGCAATGCTCATTCTCCTCTACCTCAGCAGCATCTCCATAAATTGTCTTTTAACTTTCTTAGGGAGGGAAGTACTAATAAACACCCCATCCCCAAACTTAAAAAATTAAAGCAGAGGTTAGCGCCTTCCAGACAAGAGTGCATCTCCTGGAGGAAAGGAAACGGAAATGAAAATAAATCAGTTTACAAATTGCTTTTGGGCTAGCATCACTCACTTCAACACCCACAGCTATGCTAAAGTATCCGTCACTGTCATTTCTTTTAGCATGCATCACTTTCAGTCCTGCTGTCAAGCCTCCAGTTTGCTGATGACATTTTCCCTTTGCAGTGATGGGCATTTTGAATATGCAGAAGCAGCAGTAATAAAGTGTAGTATGGATTTCAAGGGGATTAGTACAAAGCAGTCATCAATAATTTCTGATCTGACAGAGGTGATAATTGAGGTAAGCTGTATAACTTGAAGATTTCAGTTTGGTTAAAATCGCTCTATTAGCTGCTTAATAGTGTTATTAGTCAAATAAATTAGGCTAGGATCTTCCAAATAACCTTGGCACTGTGTATATTAAGTATGCTCAGTCCTGTATTACATCCACTCTAACAGTGCATTACCAGCAGAGATGGTTTTCATATCACATAATATTCTGAAAGTGCTTGCTTTTGGGCAGCAAGACATATTACAGATTTCAAATAGCAGAGCATAAATCTGTTTTCAGATAAACAAATGACAACAAATCTGGTGGTAATTTATGGTACAAATGGTAGGGAATATCAGTGACTTTTTTTTTTTATGTTTCCACTTAGAGCTATAATGACACAGCCTCCTTTTAGCTTGCAATCTTGCCAAACTGCTCAATTCATGCTCTCCATATCGATATGTTTCTAATGCACAAAGCACTAAATCAGTGTTTTTCAAATTTAGGGGCAGATTTCAGGTGTAGTCACTGACCACTTCAAAGTGCAACCATAAAAATGACCCTAGAGAAAGGCAGATGGTCCTAAGAGCTGATTCTATCCCTGATGAAATCTGCGAGAAAAATCTAATATTGTGTCATCTCAGCACCACGTGCCTAGTATCTCACAAGAGACATGTTAAGTACTATTCAGTATCTGACCTGGTATCTCAACATTCTAAGGAGAAATCAACAGTAAAAATGCATATACTTCATGATAAAATATACTGGGGGGGGGGGGGGGGGGGGGGAATATAACCATTTAGACTGTTTTCTCTTCCCTCAAAAAAGACCCTCCAACATAATGATAACTTGTAGAGGTGGTTGGGAGCACAGGAAAAGGAAGATTTTAATGGAAAATATAAAAACAAAATAGAAAACCAAACATACTTGGTGGAAATGAATGCTCATACCCAACACTGGAAAGCATCTGTATGCTAGCTGTACAAAGAATAAACATGTGTGCTTTCTTAAGTATACAAAAGCATTTGTTTACAGATAAAAGAAGGAAAATTATATTTTACATCTTAGTTCATATTATGTAGCCCAGTACAAAAATATATACAATATATATTGTAATGTTTCATTTGTATATTTGCATAACCCAGTGAGAATAGCAGTATTTTTCCTCCAGCCTTTACTTAGCAAAGGCTACATAAGCACTTCGATTTTAAAACTCTGTACTGTATGTAAAGTGAGGTGCGTGCTTTTACCGCTTGTCAAAACAATCCTGAAATCCCATTTTCCTTTAATAAAGTATAGTTTTGTCCTCCAGATGTATGCTTGAATAAGATGTCATACTCTGTTTTTGTTCAGGATTGCACCCTGCTGATGTTCTTAGGCAGCAAGAAAATTACCTTATTGAAACATATTGCTGGTAGTGACTATAGTGCCAAATTTTGTATTGGTATTACACACATGACATATTCAGAGACCTTTGAGTAAGACCATGAATATCAAGTGATTGAAAAGATTATACAGATTTTTTTCTTCGGGTATAAAGGTTGTGGTTCTGGATGAGTGTCTTTCAGATCCATATAATTATGTCATAAAAACACATAACAAAATAGTTACTTTGCAGCCCTTCACACTAGCCTGATTTCATACTAATTATATTCTGAGTAGAATTATTTTCCTTAAAGTAGTTGCACAATTGATATTTTAGAGTGGGGATTGTTTGTAAAATAGATGCATAATTGTAGTCTCTCTGCTAGTATAGGTAATAGATGCTTTATGTTTGTTTTCTGAAGAGATGTGCATTTAAATTACAGTCATGGGGTTACATAGCTGAATGTTTACACACACACACAATTTATAGATATGTGCCCCCAAATTCATCTGTGTCTATGTGCACAATGGAATGAATGTACTCTTTATGAATCCCATATAAACATTTTAAGAGTGCATATGTTAGCACTAAAATGAGGTAGTAGAGAGGTCTAGTTCACTTTGGGTAAAAATCCTTGGATTTCTGGCTGTAGCAGGTGTTTGGAAGCTGCAAGCAGTGTGGTAATATTAAAAATTCATGATATCTGGGTTAAAAGTGTTATTTGAATGTTGCATTTTCCCTTAGAAAAATTTAGTTATGCATGCACTAGTTTTGTGACTCTACAGAGTGATAACTCACTGCCAAAAATCATCAGAGGCAACAATTTGGCTGGCATGGTAGGCAAAACGCTGCCAATCTAGAAAGCAAAGTTATGATAGTAACTCCTGCTGGTCACCGGAGTGGCATCAGAGAGAGAAAGCTATGATCAGGGAATTTAGAAAAAGTTGAAAATAGAACTCATAAAACCACGGCTAGTTGCAGGCAAATGATAAAGTGATGCCCAGAGTGGTTCCCATTAATTTTTCACATGCTAGAGAAGCAAGTCAAGCTATCAAGAATGCCTGAATTTTCTGCTAGCTGAATTTCTTTTAAAAGAGTTGAGTTCTTGACAAGCAATCCCTCGTAATACCACAATGAAATTATTCCATAAAACACCCATCTAACCCTAGCCTGTATTTACCAAGGAATGGAGAGATGCCTGTAATCTTACTTTGGGCTGCTCCAAAATTTGGAAAAGGGGTTTGAAACAGGATCCAGAATTTTCCAAGGGGCTCATCGTGGCTTTTGATCCCCTGGGTTAAGCACCTGCTAAAAGTTCTCTGATGCCTAAGCCCAAGCTGTCATTATAGGTACTTCATCTGGATTGTTTTCAGACAACTACTTGGAGATGCTCCGGGTCACTATTTCCTAACAGTCTTCCAACAGGGCCAGAGTACAAAGAACATGGAGGGCATTAGAGTATGAAACCTTCATCTGTTGGTAAGAAGTATTTTATGAAATGGTTTTCCATGATGTGTTCAAACCTGATGCAATGAGCCAGGAAATCCTTTCCATAGCTTTGTTGCTGCATGCAGGCTGTAATGCCAGAAGAAAGGACAAGCTAGACTTTTCTCATATTTTATGGGAATCATAACTGCCAACAATCTATGCTGGATGGCTTTACATGTTTACGCCTCTGAACAACTGCATTTATTCACATTGCAATACTAGTGTTTCAAAGCACTAAATTATACTGAATTTATGGAACAAGGAAACACCTCACTCGTCTCACAGCATAGATGTCCTCAACTAAACCAGCACAGAAAAAAGTTAAGATTCAGATGTAGGGTGGGCTAGAGAGATTAGGTATAGTTTAATGTAGCTTTCTCCAAAAGTATGGAATTTTAGAGGTATATGTCTTGTTTAGTGAAATCCATTTTCATGCTTTGTAGTATTTTACTTTAAAAGCTTATAGCTTCACTAAATTGCAGTTTCTATGCTGATTTCTTCCATTTTATTTCGACCACCCCTTTATGTAAAGTACCCTCTAGCTATCTCCTACATCTCCTTTGTACCTGAACTCTGCAAATGAAAATTGTATATTAATGTATACAGAATGGGGAATAAACACAATGAGTTAGAGTCCTGTGGGCTACGATCTTTTGGGAATCACAGGTATGTGGTGGGATGGCTTCCATGACTGGATTGTTGCAATGTGGCAATGCGGGCTTTTGAGGAAGGACAGGATGCAGGATGGGAATATGAGGAGAGGGAGTCTCCCTTTACATGAGAGAGTAGCTGGAGTACATGAAGCTCTGCCTGGAGAGGGATGCCAACTAAGAGTTTATGGGTTAGGATTAAAGAGAGGACAGGTAAAGGTGACATTATAGTGGTTGTCTGCCATTGGCTGCTTGACCACAAATGAGCAGATCTGTCCACCTACCTCCAGGCAAGACCAACCTCATGTTCGTAGGCCCTGGTCCTTAGGGGGGACTTCCAGCATCTTTTTATCTGCTGAAGCGGCAAACAATCTGTGGGTGTCCTGGATTGCACTGATGATAGCTTCCTCCTCCAAGCAATTTGAGGAGCCAATGAGGAGAGATACTCTGCTCGAACTCTTACCAAAAGGGAATAGCTCATTAGAGATGTGAGGGTCAAAGGCAGTCTTGGTTGCAGTGACCATGAGATGGTGGAGTTCAGTATCCCGAGGGCAGACAGAATAGTACGAAGCAAGCTTAAATCCAGAACTTCTTCAGAGTAGACTTTGTTCTCTTCAAAAATATGCTTCAAATACTTCCACAGCATAAGGTTCTGGAGAGAAAAGGGGCCTCAAAAAAGTTGGTTAATATTCAAGGATCATCTCTTCCAAGCTCAAGAGATTTCTATCCCAACAAATAGGAAGTCAGGCAAAAATGCTGTGAGGACTGACTGGATGAACACGGAACTCCTCTCAAAATTCAGACACAAAAAGGAAGTGCACAGAGGGTAGAAGCAGGTACTGGTAACCTGATGGGGGATAGAGAGACACTGTCTGAGCACCCAAAGCCAAAGAAGGCTAATGGTATCCTGGACTGCATTAGACAAAATATTACCAAAGGCTCAAGGAGGGTGATCCTTCTTCTCTACTCAGCACTGATGATGCTACATCTGGAGGACTGTCTTCAATTCTGGCCTTCCAACCTTAATCCTTCTCCAATTCTGCGATTCTGTGAAAAAGCAAAAGATCGAACATGAAAAAAATGAGAAGAAGCAGAACAATAGTTTGGCCTAGTCAGAACACGGGCTAAACTCTGTCCTTCAGCAATGAACACGTTAATTTTGAATGAAAAGGAAAATATCAAGGAACCCGCCTACATCACACTGTGAAGCACATCACATTGAAGAAGACTGCTTGTCCTATCTGTGTTCATGGGTGAATGAGATAGTGACCTTTAGAAGGAATTATCAACAGGATTGCTATTTAAATATTCATCCAAGATTTCTTCTCAGAGGCAAAATTCCAGGTGAACCACAAAAGCCACAAAATTTGAAGTCTGGCTACTTCTAAAAGAAGAAACTCCAGGCCTTTTTGAGGATTTCTCCATGTCCATCATTAGAGCATAAAAACCCTGACTTTGCTTGATCCTACTGTCTATGAGCTTTCTCGTTAAGAATCTGCCAGACAGGCACAATACTTATTCCTTATCCTGTTTTGGGTCATCACAACCAGATATAACATGGGTGAGGGCATCTTGGGACAACCATCACTTCTTTAGAAAAGCCTCTGATGGAGGCAGGAATGAAGTCAAGGGTCGGTGTTTCAGAAGCAGTGATGTTCTCTTTCCTTTCATATGTTTTACCCCAAGTCCACCCCTTCTGACTTGCAAGAGCAAGAAAGAACTAAGTCTAATTTAAGACTATAAGTCCAAGGGACACCACTAGACCAGATGGCCTAACATTCTGTATATTATAGACCATCATATCCTCCCCCTTCAGACCCAGTAAATCTCTGTGCCAAACCAAGAACTCAGGCTTACGCTGAGATATTTTGTTCTGGAGTGGCTTTTGCCCTTATGGTATTGTTTACTTTAGAACTATTGTTATAGACAAACTTTTTATACAGTTAATCTGATAATAAGGCTCAATTATCTAGGTCACTGATTTAAGCAGGACTTTGGCTACATGTAGAAACACTACAGGTTCCCAGACTGACTCATTCTTTGCTTTCCAGTTTGAGATCCTTTGTTGTAACTTCGCCCGTACATTTTTACAGTAGTCGTTTATTTTTTGGCTACCCAGTCAATGATATGGGGCAAAGTACAGCATCTATACCACCCGGACTGAGGAAATTATTATGATGACCTTTAAGGATGATGGCTCAAATGCCCCACAGGTTCCATGGAGCAGCCCAGGTTTGCTTCATGTCCCTACATGCTGGGCCAGCCCTTCAATTTTGATGTCATTGTCATACACTCTTTTTCCATACTGTCATTCCACCAAGCTATTCAGAGGCACATCTTTGTTATGTAATGTTTGTGGCCAACAAAAATTAATATCGTTAGTTTTCCTACCATTGTACTTCTTGAACTAACACACGCTCACTGCTTTAAAAAGCATGACCTACCCTGCTTCCTCCTTCTGTAGATGTGGAAATAATTCATAGAATCATAGAATCATAGAATAGTTAGGGTTGGAAAGGACCTCAAGATCATCTAGTTCCAACCCCCTTGCCAGGGGCAGGGACACCTCTCTTTATAAAAGTGGACCACTTCACTGTATTTATTCCCCTTGTAAATGTGTATCTCACTCTGTAATATCAACTCTTGTGCATTTATTATTCCATTATATTAATTTTATATAAATTTAAATTCCTCCTCACTTCCTCTGCAGCACAGAGATCAATGCGGTACATGACAATTTTATTACATCAGTACATTCATCTCCTTTATAAAAGTAAATCACTCCAGTAGATTCACTGCCCCACAAGATCACTGAAATATGTTAACTCCCCGCATAAATAAAAACTCTATCACTTCGCTCTCATACTCTACAGGTAAATGTGCAAGTATTCCCCTTCACGACATACATGTATATGGTATTTTATTCTTAGCCACTTCATTCAGGGGCTAATACAGCAGTGGAATGTGCTTATTTCTTCATAGTAGAAAAATGATTCTCTTGAGAGTTGCAGCTAGTTATTGAAGGACTTTGTACAAGATAAACATCTTATACTCGGCAGCTTCTCTCCCTCTTTCCCTGCTTTTGCTGTCTTTCTACTCTTCTTTTCGTTTTTGGTGGGGTTTTCTTTTCCTTAGTTTTCCTTTACTGGTTGCCTTACTGTGTTTGCTGTTTGCTTTTGTTCATATCACAGTTTTGCTGAGAATTTAAATGAGGGCTGAGAACAACAGCAGAAATCAGGATCTAGACCTAAAACTTATGCTTCCTGCCACTCTGAGCCGTCCCCTCATTTTTACTTAAATTCACTGTCCTGTTTGAGCGGGCTCAGTAATGGCACTCTCTAAGGAATCAGCCATCTGTGCTGTACTGTGCTTTGCCACACATGAGTCACACCTTTCCCTTTGCTGCTACCCCTCCAGGGCTGTGGATGTGCCTGGTCCTCCATGGCACACAACAAAAAGGGGAGCAGATGAAAGCATATTACTCTGCTTGAATGTTGTCTTTTCTTTCTACTTGTCTTCC
Organism: Ara ararauna; assembly: GCA_028858755.1. Lineage (NCBI taxonomy): Eukaryota > Metazoa > Chordata > Aves > Psittaciformes > Psittacidae > Ara > Ara ararauna. Next base: position 98,425,020 of record CM054377.1, read on the forward strand.
TGGTTCTCCAAGCCTTCCTGAAGCTCATTCCAGTACAACTGTACTCTTAAAATACAGATTTATGTTAGAAAAAACCTGGATCTAATACAGATTGATTGAATGTATTTCACATCCTCTTCCATAATCATAGAAACCCTGATGCAAGTGCTGACCTAAAGAGAATCACAGTCTACGAGCTGATTTCAAGTCAGAATAAGGTGATATATACCCTCTACTTGATTCTGGGAAGAAAGAGAGGGACATTTAATCTTTTCGACATGTTCTAACAGCACCAAAGGAAAAGAGTTATAAAAAGGTTAAAAGTAAGCAACCAAAGGAAAGCATCAAAATCAAGCAACCAAGCAAAAACCCCCAGACTTTCCATGTCTCTCAATGGCTGCTCACAGTCTGCCCAGGATTTTCTTTTATCTCAAGTTTACTCCGTACTCCCTTGTGTCTCCTTCCTGTACCATGAAAGGTCATATGGCAGCATGATGCCATCTCTGCAGTGTACCTCTTCTCCAAGATTTGGTCCAATGATTTCAGCATGTTTCAGACACAAATTGTTCTAAATTTTCTGAGATCTAAGAAAATTTAATACTTGGATTTCTTTATGTTTTGGTAACTGTCAGGGAAAGGTCTGCTCTGTTGAAACTTCTTACAGCTTTTCCAGTACAAATACTGAACTATGCTTTTGCCAATTACAACATGAAAATTACACTCATTCATACTCTCTCTGCTACAGTTTGATAGTGTGGTATTTCTACCTAAAATTCTGACAATCCTTCTGTTTGTTTTTTAGCCCTTAGCAAGGTGTTTTACCTCACAGTTTGAAGTAAAAGATACAGGATTAGCATTTTGATCCTCTTCAGACAAATACTGCAGAGTCTGTGGAAGAGAATTATATTCACAGGAAGACATTAGTCATATCAGTTAAACTTTTATAATTCTTTGAATCAGTATTGGTAAAATTGCACTAGAACTGTGAAGGGTTTTTTCTGATCTCTTTACTTCTATGCCTATATGGATACGGAATCAACAGGCAACACGTGGAAATCCAAAAGGGATAAATTCACATCCCGTTATTCTTCTGACAAGGTGGTGGTCATAGAAGAGGATCCTGAGCACTTGAAGCCTGCCACCCGGTTTGTTTCTATAATTGTTTACAACTGATTATTTTTGAAGTAGCCACTTCTGTGGTGGGTAATCTCTGCCTTCCCATTCATGTCATGACAAGCCATGACAAAACAAACAAAACCCACAAGAAATGCAGTCAGGAAGCTCACCTGTCTTGTGGTTTTTTAGTCGAACGATCTGCCTTGTGCTGTATTTTCAAAGTAGCATTCTGCCTAATTGGTATAGACAACCAAGTTATCTGCTCACTGCAGTAATTGGTAAAGTAGCTGAGCTGTCCTTGCAAATATCACTGGAAGGGCACTCGTGTGCAAGGTGTGTATAAGCACTACGCAGGAATCAGATCCCCCAGAAGCCACTGCACCCCCAACCTGGAGCCCCCAGTCCATGATGAGCAATGTGAAAAGGAGAGAAAACAGGAAGGCAGAAAACAGAAAAAGAAGGTCCGTGCGGTTTTATCTAGAGAGGGAGCTAAAAAAACAAACAGAAGCCAACAACCTACGAAAGACAAACATTCTACTAAAAAACTACAAGGCAAGTTCAAGCATTGGGGCCCTCACAGTAGGAAACTGTTCACATGGGTAACATCATGAAATTTTACTGCAAAATATCCTTTTTTTTTTCTTATTTGAAAAGACAAATTATTAGCATTTTTAAACAATTTCAATATGTTTAATGGCTGAAAGTTAAGCTCAAACTGTTCCGCTTACTGAATAAAGTGCTAGGTCTGTAAACAGGAATCTTAAGTTACCCCAAGAGTACACTCATTTTAAATTTTACTTGAAAGCGGGATGTACGTTTATTACAATTTCAAACAAAACGCTAATGCCATTAAACAAATGAGGTTTAGGCAAATTAACTGCATTTTAATATTCTGAAAGCCTATGATATAGGACATTGTGTTACGAAACATTGGCTAGAAGTATCAGTTGCAAGTGGGATTTTCATTGCTGTGAATCTCAGGAGAATATTTGTAATTAGTATCATTTGCCTAATACTTCAGGTTAATTAGAATATTTAATTGAATAGCTGTAATCTTCAGAGATGACTATATTATGATCAAATTAGTACCATCACAGCACACGCTGATCACTGCTGCAGCCTGCCTCACTTCTGCTAGCTATTCAGCCCTCTGGAGCGTTCAGCAACATAAGAAAAAATCTGTTTCTTACACTTTTGAATTTTAATGATCCATTTGAACTCTGCCATCAACATTTAATTATTCTAGAAAAAAAAAAGTCCCAAACATGGCTCCCATATGGCATGTTGGCAAATACACTTGCCCACATTGGAGTCTGCACCTCTCCAGCAGCTCTGTGAAGAGATTTAGCTTTTTTTTTGAATGCAAGAAGGCCTTTTCTAATAGTGTTTGCAAATACAGACCATATGAAGCTTCACAGAAAAGGTTACTAGGATACTATTGAAACACTATTAGGAACAGATGAATTGATTTTTAGAATGTTACAATGGATTTAATCCTGTAATGTCTACTACTGGACTTTTGTATTGTGTCCAAAAGGTTTGAAGGAGTCAGGTGCCTCTGTAACTAAACCTTGTTAGCTAGAAATGCAATTAATTTTGCGGGGAGAAGGGTAAAGGAGGAGAGGTAGAACGGATGGAGTGTGTATACTTAAGTCTATGTAGCCAAATCACAGATGCTGAGTTCCTGACCTAACCAGTTGCTGTTGTTTCTTTTTCTATAAATACATATATTTAGCAGCTGCAGGTATTCCAGGGGTTAAACATTCACTGCTGTGGAAGCAGTAGGGCCGAAATCCTGTTACACTAAACAAGCTGGATCTGCCCACCTAATTCCTCTCTCATCGCATAAGGGTATCACAAAAAAAAAATGTCAAGAGAGTAAGCTGGGCATGCTACAAAGGACGTTGTTTACACAGAGGGGTCCCAGGGCTCAGGAAAGCTTTCCTCCTTCTTCCCCCCTCCCCAAGCTGCTTCAGGATATGCAGCCTAAGAGGTCAGTTCTGTACAATTCTGTACAACAGAGATATAAAAACTGATAATGGTTTTAAAATATTTTTGAAACTGATGCTATGTTGCAAATTTGTCCACAATGAATTATTATCTCGGGAGGGGAGGGGGAGGAAGAGAGATCATTTTTAAGAGGGATGCTCTAACCTGCTGTCTGCAAGTGAAAAGAAGATAAATATTTCCATGTTTCAATTTGATAGAAACATATTGCTACTGCATAATTTTTCAGTGTGGATGTGCAGTGTGGTACATAAAGCTGAGGCTTAATTCTCAAATCTGGAGTGTTACTGTCCTGCAGAAGACAGTAAACTAACAAAGTCTTCACAGTCCTTTGCGAGACCATCTCACCTGTTGACACGAGTAAACAAAGCAGCTAACAAATATTTCAGAAAACTAAGATGTACACAAGGTAGTGTAAGTGAATCCTGAACAAAAACTTTATTGTTTTCAGTAGGGAGGTAGAGAAAGCTAGAACAATCACTTCTATTAAAAACAAAATAAAAACAGTTTTCAAGGATGTTATTTGAAAAAAAAAAATCTCCATTCTGGTAAGGAGCACATCTTTGTTTTGAATGGATTTTGTTTTCCCACATTGTAAGCACCATATTTTATTTATGCAGTTATAAATATTCATTTATGCACTTACAAATGGTCATTTATATATTGAAAGTCTGTAAGAAAGGCAAAAATGTTCAGTTTCATTATGAAAAACATTCACATTTGTTTCATCCCCTCTCAGAATATTTGCCTGTTTTCAAGTTTGCTTTGAGGTATGAAAATCCTTCAATCATGGTTAGTATATCATTAAAAAAATGTTTCTCATCTTTGGTGTCTAATGGGTGTTTCATTCATACTCAGTAAAAAACAATTAGATAAAAAAGGCAGTCCTGTCAAATCACTTCCATTAAAATGAAAATGGTAAAAGTTATAAATCCTGCATTTAAAAAATAATCTTAAGATTTTACTCACCTCTTTTATTTTTGATCTTAAAAAAGTAAGCAGAAAAAGATGTTTAATTTTCAGAGAAAAGCTTTCTGTCTGGGCTAAATTTACCTTCTAATAAATAATAGCAATAATATTAGTCAGTATTAGACAATAATATACCCTTCCTCAAAACTAAACTAAATTGAAACAGGGCAAAGAAACAAGTTGTATTCCTAGGAAGAATGCTTTATTATCTAAGCTTTTATATTCATCCACCTCCCAAATGATGATTTAATATCCATTCTTAATATGCAGTTTAAAAAGCACCTTGAGAATTCACTTTAATGGCTAGTGTACTGCATAATTGTGGGCTTTCTTGTAAGAAAGCTTGCAAAATTGCTGATTACAGAAAGAGATGAAGAGTGTTGTAAGTACCCAGACTTATATATTGTGCTGCCATGAAAACTGGTCTTAAAAACCACTTCACAAAACCTGCTTTAATGTTTTGGATCTAATGCTGTATTTTTATTTTTTAATATGTATATATCTCAAAATACATATTTACTTTTGCTTTTTACAAGCATCTGCTATCAGCAGCTATAAGCAATCACTAATCTTGAATAGCAGCACTGTGGTGTAGTTTCCTTCATAGAGGTGCTCCCTGAACATGAAAAACTCCTTTAGAATTAAAAAATCTGCTCCACTAATTGTAGAACAAATTTTCAACAGCTCTCTTTGAGAGGGCTCTAAGTATTCTCCCATCTATTAAACAGATGGCAGATAAGATTGTAAACATATTTGCTTCATATTGAATAGATAGTTTCTGGCATAATACTAATTAACAAATTAAATGACTGACTTTCTGCATCACATTAGAGTTAAAACCACTTTGTAAGTTTGTCTTTGGTAGTTATTTACTTTGACAATAGCGTGCAGTGAAAAACTGCTAAATGTTTTCTTAGCAACATTATGCATTGAGTAGTTTTCTTTTTTAAAACTCTATATTTTATTATAATTCATTTGACTTTCATTACAGTCACTCATTACAAAATGTATGTGCATTTAATCCATTTCCAAGGGCTGCATATTTTTCCAATCCCATTCTGTACCACAATGATAATGTCTTTGGTATATGCAAGTATGCATGAAATTTAGGCATTGTCTTTACTCATTTTCTGATAGTTTAACATGGACTGTTCTGAAGGAAGGAAAGCTAACAAAATGCTAACAGTGGCAGATAAGAATGTGAAGAAGGTTTCATTTTCTTTCCTTTAAAAAATCTGTATTGTGAATATCTGTTTTATTATGAGTACAAATAGGATTATCTCTATGATGATGGCATGCTATGCTATGATGCTGGATTAATTCATACCTTCTTTGTTCTCTTCATTAATTCATGTGGAGAGCTGGTCACACCAGAAATTCTAATTCCAAATTTCTTTTCACCAGGCTATCATCAAAGCAGAGAAAACAACCACATTTCCCTTTTTGGTTTTGGAAATATTAGGAAAATATTAGGAAAAACGAGTTTACTTTCAAAACCAAAGTCATCATTTGTTGTTGAAAATATTTTCATGGCCCAATTGTAAATATACACAAAATGGCTGCAGAACTCAGAATAGCAAATTTTAAACTGTATTTCAGATGAATTTGCAGCTGTCTGTTTTTGAAAAGAACAAACCAAAGACTTGAAAAAAAATATAATATTTTTAAACTTTGGAACTCACAATAAAATTTGTTCAAGAACACAGCTGTAAATGCTGAAACAGGTCAAATTCATTTAATTTCCTTTAGAGGTATAATAAAAAGAAACAGTTATATAAATAAGGTGATTAATCATACGCATTACAGCTGATGCCCAATGTTATTCAAAGATTAAAATACACCATAGAAGGCAAAGATGATAGACACCTCTTCCCCCTGCTCTCCCTCCCCTCTTCAAGGCAGCTAGCAGTAGAATAAAGAAAGATTTTTTTCAATCAGAGAATGTTGGTAGTGGTGTTGAAAAGCATTAATTCTTCAAATCCAAAACTTCTTGCAGGAAAGGCTTGGTATAATTTAAAAAAAAGTAAAATCAATCAAACAAATATATATATATAAAACTGTGAGGAGGCTTTGAAATTATTAGCAGTGTTTTCTTCTGTCATTTCTGAAAATATAAACTAAATATTTTGACATGTAAATTCAGTTAAAATATACCTGAAAATGGCCAAAATTAAAGTGAAACCTTTGATAATTATTGGAAAAAATACTGAAGTTGGCTGCTCTCTCATGTTGATTTATTTTTCATGAACTATTTTTGAGAATCCTACTTCTTATCCTGTCTGGGTATGATAAACCATTGGAATTTAAGCAAATGCACACACCAGAGAACTGTTTTCTCACTCACGTGGTTATTAGTTATATTATGGGCAATCATAGTCATATTAATATTTCCTATTATTCCATATTATATTTAGTAATCCAGTTGTTCTAAGTACATTTTGGTGTATTTTAAGTTTTAGAGTTATCTTTGTTCTCCTCTGTATCATGCTAGGAAAACCTAAAAGCTGAAATTTCTCAAAGGATGTCATAGTTTTAGGCAAACATCTTACAGGTAAATCACTAGCCCTATTCTCAGTGATCAGATACATAATCCCAGAAATAACCACAAATTTATTACCTACAATTGCAGCCCTGATTTTGCTATTGATGGACTTAAACTAAGAGTTGTGACTCATCCTATTTGACTTTCCTACTGGAAAAGAAAGAAAGCAGTTGTATATTCCTCCTGTAATTTAGGGCACAGTATTGCATTAGTGGATATGCATATCCACCAAATCAATAGAGCTTTTCTGAAAAAGTACGAAGCATTGAGATTCACCTTCTTACATATTTCTTTTCCTGGATGAAATCAAGAAAAAGAAATGCATCTGCCTGTGGTACAAATTCATAGCCATTAGAAAGTTTTATAATCGTGGTGTAGTCTTCCTGTAAGAGTGACACTGCATACATAGTGTGGTACCATTGCAGAGGCACTGTCTGAAATCCCAGAAGCATTTTATCTGTGTTAAGATAGCACTGATGTTGAACTAAGTAGCAGTCATCTTACTCAGGGCTACTCAGCTCTGGTACATTTGTGCATCAGTAGAACTCCTACCAGTTCTGGAGCTACACTGGACATAGCTCATTGCTACCTGTTCTCCAGGCAAGTAGGTTAACACAGTCTACTTCAGTAACACAAAACACAAGATGATTTGAAAATGGTCTTTTTTACCTTATATTGCCTTAACCCATTACATATGTAACTTCTTGAGGTGCACCAAATATACCTTATGGCAGTTGAGAATCAAATGATCAGTGCCTGAACAGTTATGGATTAAAAAATAATTTGCATTTTGATACTTAAGAATAATTTATGTTGGGAAGCTAAATTCTTTCAATGCTTGGAGGTATCAAGACTACCCTCCTGCTCAAAGCAAGTCTAATTTCCAAATTATATCTTGTTTGCCATGGTCACTTTCAATCAGGTTTTGAGTAAATATAAGATGAAGCTTTCAGAACTTCTGAGGGCAACCTGTGCCATTGCTTAACACCTCTTACAGTATAAAATGGTTTTCTTACGTTTAAATGGAATTTCGCTTGCTACAGCTCCCTTGAGTTGTTGACAGTGTTTTTGCAAATGCAGCCCAGTATGTTATGGGACTCTCCCTTGTCTTGAGAAAAGAAAGCATATTCATTTTTCCAGAACTGCAAATTTACAGCCTTCTATTTCCTGGATTTGCTTTTCCATCTTAAAGGTGAATTTAACATTTACATTTTTTGGAGAATGACTTTACAATGACATTGGGAAGCTGCCTCAGCAATGCTGGATGCATCTCATGCAGTCCTATGGATGTCCATTTTATGGAGTAGTCGCATACTTGGTTATCCTCTTTTGCAGAAAGTGGTTCTCTCTCTTGAAGTCTGCCATTAGAAACATGTAAGACTTAAAAGCAGATATAGCTTCCCAAGGCACAGAGAAATTCTCAGTTTTCCATGTGACACATCGCTTTAGTGACATTCTTTAGTGGGCCCATGTTTTTCTTAGTCTCCCAATGTACCTAAAAAATCCCATACTCTTTCCAGTCCCAACTCCAGCCAAGGTATGGCCATCCAAATTGCATTGCTGCAAGTACACATTATATTTCTATACTCCTACTAGGTAGCCTGTTCATGCTTCTACCACCCATACACATCCATTTGCATCTGAATTCAGTTGGGATTTGTGTCTCTGAATAAAAATTAGCAAATGGACCAAAAGAAGGAAATAAAGAAAAATAAAATTAAAAAAAAAAAAAAAATTAAGTAACTTTTTTTTTTTTTTTTTTATTCTGGCTTCTGTAGTTTTCACATGTGAGCTTGAAGCCTTTGATAAGTCTTCAGTGCAATTGGTCAGTGCAATTTGTATTGTCTTACTCAAAGTAATTGTTTATTTGCACTTTTTAAGATAGTCAATGAGAAAAACTGAATTTAATTTATTGTCAAACAGATCTAAGACTTGAACTAAAAAGATTAGGTGGTAAAACTAGCACAGGACTTAAGCAGAAATTCCTATCTTGTATGGGTTATGTATTCCTGTTTAAAATTAATTCAAGCTTCTGTATAGCCTATATAAGCCTGTATGAGTTTATAATATATAAAAGATCTGATGTATGGCTGAAATAAAATTAAAGAGAAAATCCTGGTATGAATCAACTACATCTCTTAACAGTCTATTAGTTAATGTTCTCCCACTTTTTGTCTTCTGTTTTGCTTACAGTTAATTTTGATGTTATCAGTTACAACTAGAGGCCTGTACAAAATCATGTGAAACTCATATGCTAGATCACTAATGTTGTGGATGCTTTATATCAGACAGAAAAGGCTTGGATGACTTGTGTCTATCTTATTCCCACTATTAATAATGTTTGACATACAAAAACAATTAAAATCCTGAAGGCTCATATTTGAAATTGCAAATTTGAGCACTCAGAACACAGGACAGATTGTATCTCTTGTCCACAAGAATGTCTCAGTTGCTTATGTATAGAGTAGCATATTCTTCAACTGGGTGATCACGTACTGTTTTTTTCTACAAAACCTAGGATAAGCAAGGCTCATGTAATGAGTAGGTACTTAATACATTATTTCCCTGTCTATATGCGACTCTCAAACGTTATGTCATATGTCACCACATAAAATCACCCCAAAAGACAGAATTGCTTATTTCCCCTTTGGATCTTCTGTAGCAGTGTATATGAATTGTTCTTTGAGATTCATTAACTTCTTGTGAGATACATGGTTCTTTATTATTTCCATTCTACATATAGGTAGCTAATGCTTAATAAGATTAAGTTACAGTGTGAGGTTATCTACTGATTTTAGTGTCTTGATTTAAGATGCAAAGCACCTCAAATTATCAGCTCTAGGCACAGCTGTATCCAAGTCTCATTATTCACAGTTTCAAGTTGCCATCTGAAAAGATGGACAATACCTTTACTGTCTCCTTGGAAAATGAATTTATATGACTTGGCTTGCATCACATGGAAACAGTAGCAGCAGCAGAGTCTAGTCCTATATGGTAGCACTCAGTTTACCAGTAAGAGGTAGTCATTCATCTAGAAATAACAGAGGTGAAAAGACAGCCTTTGCCATCACGTTCTGAATCACAAGGCCAAGGACCAGGAGTAAGAGCAATTAGTGGCTGTATCAAGTTCTCACATGTGCAAGAAAGCTGAATTATAGCTGCACAGACAGCCATTAGTTCTGTGCTTTACTCTTTGAAAAGCATACTTTGAAAATTTCATAATATTTCAAGCAAATAATACGTGAAGTTACAATGTTAAAAGAAGCAAAACATTTGTCTTGTGATACAGTAACAGAACACTGGTCTTCAGGACAGAGTTTCTACATCAACTGCATCTAAATTAAGGCATCAGTAAAAATTTCTCAGTAACAGATTATTTATCTGGGTTAACACTAGAGCAGGATTGGTTTCTTGAGAACATTTGCAGTGGTGTGGTATGACCCAGAGAGCTTCTACTTTGGTTTTTTTGCAGGTTTGGAAATGAAGTGTAGAGAGGATTTGTCTCACCTCTCTTTGAAGTGTGATCCCTTTTTTCTCACCATTCTGACCTGTCCTTTCAGCACTTGTTTCTGTCAGGGGTTCCTGACCCTATTTTTTACTCACATTTAGTCAATCTCAGGCTTTGTGATCTTCATCCCTATGCAGTTTTCTTATCCAAATAGCCTTCTTCTCATTACTTCAAGTTATTCCATTCAGTATATTATCCCATAACTGGCCTGCTTCTCCTTCTCACCTAGCAAGCTTCCAGGCCACATCTCTGACCCATCATTTTTTTCTTGTTAGCTTCCTTCCTTATGGATCCTCTCCCTCAAATTGCTTATCCCAAACTCTACTCAGTCCATGTCAGTTATGCCATTTATTGCTGGCATACAATGATGGTATCTGGTCCTGAAGCCCAGTGTACTCACTTATATAGCCATTGCTTTCACCAGCCTCCAACCTAAAATTTACAGCTTCACTTTGAAAATTCACATGCATCTTCTATGCTAAAACACAGAAAATATGAAGTTCATGGTCAAGATTACTTATTATAATAAGAGTACAAGGGATAACATACTGTACACTGTATATTGATCAATCTCTTTGCATTAGTGATTCAATCTTACAAAGCACTTATAAATATGCTTAATTCTTAATATTCCAAATAGACTGAGTAGAAGTAGCCAGCTAAGGTCAATGGTAAATAATATTTCTGTTTAGATTTTCAGTTATACTTAAAATAGAACATTTAAAAAATGTTTCTTAATGTTAAATTAAGCTCAAGAGAGTTTCCAGTCCATTATACCTTTTGGAAGAATGTGTGTATCATGCAGTGCAAAGGATATATTCTTTTATTTTATAGATATATTTTATAAATTTATATTAAATATACATATCAATTATTTATATTCTTTTAGAGATATATTTTTTAAAAATATTTTCTGTTTAGGTACATGTGGTCCCAAAGCACCATACAAGTTATTAGTTCACTGAAAAGCATGTTTCCAAAAAAAAAAAAGCCAGCTTTAAAATGTTTCAAGTAAATAATATAAACTTTTTGCAAATAAGTATAGTAAGTCCAGATAAAAATAGAAAAAGATCATGCAGACTTGCCCTGTGTCAAGTCAGCTTAAGAGGTCGGTTCACTTAGGCCATAGTTTGTAGAAGAGTGGCAGCATGGTAGATTTTAGATCTGAACAGCACTTCCACAGCTTTTCAGGTATTCTGTCAGTCCTGTAGCCTGAATACTTTCACTCTAAGTGGTTCCCATAAAGACAGATCTCATGCCATGCAAATTGCTGAGAGATTGTAGGAAAGCAGGTCTATCTTGTGGATAATTTCAGAGGCATACTTTTGATACCCAGATCTGCTGTTATCCTAATTTATATGACACAATCAAGTAATCATTGATTACTCCACTACTACCTCTGCATTTATCTTCAGCCATTGGTGGGTCTACTTTTGCATAAGGTCTTGATGCACATGCCTAATATATCTAGTTACAGATATGAAATAATCTTGGCAAGATCCCTTGGCTCTTTGTAGCTTCTAAATAGCTTTGCAAATCTTTCGGGCCTCAATGATGCAAAGCATATAGTATGAACAGGCCCATTTATTTTCAGTGCAAAAATAAAGCTTGTTTTTAAGTCTCATTGAAATTATTCATAGGCAAAAATGCACTGGCTGGACAGGAATGGATTGCTGAATTGTATTGAATATGTTTTGGTAGTGAATCTAATCATTCTGTTGCTCACTTACATGTGGGAGAGAGTCAACAGGAAGGTAAGACTGTTCAGCTGAGGCAGAATTTTGACTTGTTAACCTTTTGTAGAAAGCACTTACCTTTCTCCTTGCATTGTTCCATTTACACAGATCTGAGTATCTGAACATGGAACAACCATTGATATAGTACACTGACAACATAAGGCTTCCCTAGAGGAGAGAGGGAACTAATTACTCTTTCAGCTATGGTCAGTGCCACAAGGTGAAGGACCTTTCAAGAACTTTCCTTCTTTTTGCTTCTTCTCTCCTTTATCTCCAAGTCAAAAATACCACTCAATGATTTGCTTTCCAAAGCCATGATATGAACATTTCTTACTATGTTTAATGAGCATGGGAAGTATGATTTATAGTTCCATATATCAACAAATAATATTTATTCATACTACTGTAAATAAAAATTATCTATTAACATATCAAATTACTTTTAAAACCTCAGTACTTGCATCTAAATTCAGAATTAGACAACTCAGTAAAGTGTATCTCTTAAAGCTATTGAGTATTAAACTCTTTTCTTACAAGCTGAATAAAACCAAAGATAGTTTAGGGAAAAAAGAAGATATTTATTCAGTATTGCATGTCATTTGCCCTTATAATTTTTAATTTAAAAAAAAAAAAACAAACAACTGTAAAACACCACAGTATCTATGGCATATTTTATTGTGATACAAGATAGATAAAACGTAAACAAACTGTGGGAGTATTGGCATTTAGAATGTTGCAGAGTCAATTTCCAAGGTTGAAAGTATCTTGCCCAACTTCACAAATACGGAATCTCTTATTTTTAAAATAAAATATGTTTTGAATATAAAGCCCCAGGAACTGGAAAACTTGTGTTGCAGGTTGATCTTTTGTTCATTTTAAAAGGAGAGGGTTCCATTTTTTATGCATTCAGTATATTGCAGAATGGGAAATTTTGCCTGACACTTGAAAATACTTTCACACATTGCCCACCCAAACAAGAACCAGACATTGCTGCTGATTGAACAGTAAAGTTGCACACTGATTTCAATGTGCTTTTTATTTTATCCTTTATACATGAAATAACTGTGTACGGATACTGGATGGGAAATTCTGGTCGTCAGAAGAAGAGACCAGAAGAAAACCTTTAGTAAATGCTAGAGGCTGTGAATAACAAGATGAGGCAGAAGAACCTGGCTCTTTATGGGCTTAATAACTTTACAGCACCACTGACTCTTGGCTTCTGCATGAGAAGTATGTGCAGGAAGGAGTACACTGAGATGTTGACTACCTGTATCTGTACACAGAAATAAATCTATTCTTTACGAAACACCCCTACAGTTTCTGTAGTTTAGAAAAGTCTGTTTGAGAAAAAAAGTGAGCCTCTGTTACTTGTGAAGTTCTTCCTTTGTCAGATTGAAAATAGTTCAAGTTTTGACAACATTTGCTTGGATTTCTGGAGACAAGTTCAAAATTTGAACAGAAGAGTGTGGGTATTAGGAATGATTAAATACAGAAAGAAGCAGATTGACTTCTACCACTAGAGTTATAGAAATGAATCCTGAACCTTTTGGAATAACAAGGGAAATGGTAAACTCTCAAGGAATGTGTTAGTTTTGAACATGAATGGGGTGTTTCTCCATGGTGCTGTCTTCATGGTGTTTAATGCTTCTGAGGTGTTTAAATGTGAGCTGCCTTCAGCATCTGCAGGGAGGCTATGCAGAAGCTGTGAAAAACAGGATGTATGTATTTCAAACACTACCAGATTAAATTTTTCCACAAAAGAAATGCCTTAAATTTGGACATAAGAAATTACATGTGTATAACTACAGGCATAATTTTATTTATTTGTTTTTGTGTTTATTCTTTCCCCAGCCTAGTTAAAATTCCTGCAGTTGCTGCTGTGTTGCAAGAAGGGAAGATGTGCCCTAACTACACAGGAGTAGCTGAAGACATTATATACAGAACAAGTGTACAACATGACCGTCTCCCTTTAGAAGGCCAGTGGGAATATTATGTCCAGTCAGAACCTCCTACTTCATATTTAGAAAGACAAATGTTTTCCTTTCCTAGTGTGACAGTTATGAGTACTTGGATGCTGTGCAAGGTGTGTAGCTGTTACCAGTTTTTAGCTCATCAATACACATTCACGTCTCCACAATAATAACATCTCTTCTACCTCCTGCTACATGGAGAGAAGATCCTTCTCAGAGCACAGTATGTCACACAAAATAATAGAAATAAAATATCTGCAATGTAAGAACAAGAATATTTATGATAATCATTATTACAAGCTTTATCTGATATTTACTTAATTTTTCTTCAAATATCTGTGGGTTTATATTGCTTGCACTTGGACATTTCATTTCATTTTATAACATCACTAAAACTAGAAATAATATTAGCAATATAATTCCCAGGTTATACACCATAGTGTTCATCTATGTGGAATTGCTTCTGCACCAAAGTACTTTTGTGAATGCTAACATTGTGTGAAAATTCCTTGACAAAGTCATGCAGGTGCAATTTTTTTTGGTAAATAAAGTATGACACCAATTTTTGAGACAATGAAAAAAAGGCAGACATTATTGGGAGGAGGCAAGGTTTATCATTTTTTGGTCTGGGTGTTCTTGCTAAAATGGATATACATAAAACTGATAGGATTTAACTATCCACATGAGAGTTTCCCATATATCATTTTCTTGGGAATACTCCAGTCAGCAGGTTAGGTTTAATAGAGATTACAGCACTCCTCTTCCTACCTCCCTCCCCGCAAGTGTTATAAAAGTGTTATAAAGTGTTTTTACACTGTAAACCATTAGCTGGACTGACAACTCTGGCAATGAACCCAAATTAAATAGGGATTAATATGGACCATTGAATCTGTTTACATGGAAGGAAGGAGACTTGAAAAGAGATGGGTGAAGATAGTTCTGGTTTCCATTTGTCAGTCTTGAGAACTACAGTCTGTTTGCTCATAGGGTGGCCACACCTACAGCATACTGCTGTAGTACATCTAGGTCTTATTTATTCCCTTGTCTCTGACATAACACAGTAAAAATTCCAAGCTATCAAAAACAAAACAAAGAGTGTGAGTAACACCGTTGGTTGAAATATACCAGGAGAACTCTGTGAAATACACTGATTGTGAGTGTTTGAAGACTTGAAGCTGTTGTTTTCTCACTTCTAGATCTAGCCATTTTAGTTTGGTCTGAGTTTGTCTTTGACTTTCAGATCCCTACAGAACCTAGACTCGAGACAAGCTCCACAAAGTGATTTTTAACTTTTTAGTA
The DNA here is from genome assembly GCA_028858755.1 of Ara ararauna. Lineage (NCBI taxonomy): Eukaryota > Metazoa > Chordata > Aves > Psittaciformes > Psittacidae > Ara > Ara ararauna. Next base: position 98,440,146 of record CM054377.1, read on the forward strand.
CAGCTACCCACTCCAGATGCTCCCCTGAATTGTCCCTCCTCCAGCATCTGACCCACACCCAGCTCTCAGGAGAGCTTCATGTTCCATGTTTTTTCTGAAACATGTAAAGCAGTCTGTCTCACCCAAAGCAACCCCCCTCCACCCTGAAAAGCATGCCAAAGAGGTCATTTGTTATCTGTAGAAAATTGTGGGTCTGTTGGTATTCAGTTAATAATGTGTATTGCGTCTCTTTTGAACTCGTAAACATGTTTACAGAAGCTAGAGGCTCTCCTGGATGATGTGTTTCTTTTCCTGGTTTGACTGTTGGCTGTGCATCAGTTTGTATATATTTAAAATTAAAAAAAAATAAAATAAAAATTAAAAAAAAAAATTAAAAATCTGTGTCTGTTCCAGAGTAACTTGAAACTGAAACACTTATGTTTAACTGTGAAATTAATTTGGGAAAGAATAGAAAGATACAATATAGCTAGGACGTTTGTAGAAAACCCTTAGCTATGTAGTAGTTGCCTTAGATTTAATATAAGGACTAAGACTTATGACTGCTCAAGGAACATGCTATCCAAAGAACTTCTGAGTTGCTCTTTCTTCCACACCATGAATATTTAATTACTTACACAAACTGTTCATGACAGGAGAAACTAAGTAGGGCAGGGTCATTGTGTATCATTCCTGGTGTGTGCCTTCACCCAGTGAACACCCTCCTTTCCAGCGTGAACAGAACTTTTCTTAACTGGAGTTTTCATTTAAACTGTTTAATTCTCACAAAATGTATGAAACTAATCGTCATTTTTACCAGATTTTAGTTTATAATTTACTGAATCTTCCCAAAACCATATTAGTAAAAATGGCTGAGAAAAACTGAAGGATTTGATTTTATGGGTGCCATTCAGGAGTCCAAATTCACTATATATTCTCATCAATATATGTGTAACCCTGAAAAAAAAAAAAAAAAACCAGAAAGAATTTTCTTCCTCTTCAATTCTTCCATGGTGCTGAGACTCCTTGTACAAATATGGTAAAAATGTAAAATATTAAGATATTTTTTATGTGAATAATTTGCTTAAAATAGACAATGAAATATTTTTTGTGCTAAGTTTAAATTTTCATTATTAATTTTACACTGTAGTTCTTCAAAGTGCTTTTTTTAGTCAACTAATATTTGAAAATTATATTATTTTATTTTGAAACCTATACCATTAGGCTTTTAATATTTCCCTACACATCAATGATGAAATTTACTTCTTGCCACCCAACAGCATATTTTTTGTCTACACTGTACTGAATGTACACCAGCCTATGTAGACATGACAATTTTCAAAGCCTTTGTTCTGGAAATATGTGTCACATCTGTTACTGCAATATAATGCTTTCATTCTATTTATGTGCTTTAGCTGAGTAGTTCAGATATAACCCTGTTTCTTTACAAAACAAAGCATCCATATTGTCTGATTACAAAATTTATTCTCCCCAACATTTATTTTAGAAGAGTATATACAAGAGACCATTTCCTAGTCCTTTGTGAAACCACCTTCTTCCTCTAGAAGGTTTATTTGCCATTAGTAAATAAAAACCTCTAGAAGATTTATTTGCCAGAAATAAATAACTTGCTCTTAATTATTTAATAATTACACCTCGCGATATTTTTCATATAATAACCAAATGATGCACTAGACATTGTTATTCTTGAAAAGTGAAGTTTATTTTTCATCAGCAAAAAATAAAAATCAATTATATCAGGCTTTACCAAAATGTCCAGACAGCAAGGTGAGAATAGAAGGCTCTTTCTCATGAATTCAAAGATTTTGGAAATTTTAGATCTCTAGAGGACATACATGGTGGTGATTCTCATAACAGTAGCCTGTTAATTCACCTTGATTATTGTATTGCATCAGTGAGCCTTTCTGAGATTTCAGCCAGCATGTTGAAAGGATTCTGATGTTGTACCTGATGTCTGTTACTACTGCTTTAAAAATCAGTGCACAGAACAACCCTTTCTTCAAAACTGATTTGGTCATACTACTACTGAAAATGACAACAAACATGCCGATGCCGTTTGAGAATTTTGAAGGGTTTTTTTTAATTACTTTTGAAATTTTTGATACACAGGTAGGGGCTACCTATGAACAAACCATCACCTACTTCCTAAGTGATAAGCATGGTCAGGTTTCACTGAAAGCAAAGTGGCAAAATGAGCTCAGGAGCTAGCAGCAGCTATCGCATGATCTTTCTTGGCTGTAATAAAAATTCATAAATTGATCCAAATTAAGTTAAAAAAAAAGACCTGTCATAGCAGAAAGAACCATTTTTTTTTCTCACACAAAAGGAAAAAAAAAAAATATGTTCAAAGACATCTGATACTCATATCTTAGCCTCCAAATTGTTTAACAAAAAAAAAAAAAAACAAAACAAGCCACCAACCAAACCCATACCCACACCTGTGAATTCTCAAAGAAGAATACTTTTTAATCTCTGAAATTTTTTTTTCACTGTCATGGAAAATGGCAAAAAAAAGGAAAAAAATCATGAAAAGAACCTACCTCTGGGTGAGTCCCAAAATATTTTTTTTTCTTTTGGGGAGAGAGTAATTTGGGAGGAATGCCATCCTTATTGATTTCCCCAGAATTGCTATTATATTTATTTATTTATTGTGCAGCTCAGAAGACTAGCTGTGGGTATGTTGGATCACCCTCTGTGATGTGGCAGTATGCATAAAATCAGTGGCTCTCTGTAACTCCCCTGCTTAACATTCAACAGACAGGGAGAGGATCTAAATGTAAAACCTGGCTCTGAAACACCACTGTCAACTTCCTGCCCTCCGATAAATGATCCAGAGCTCCTCCACATCAGGATGGAAATGTGTTAGGCACTAAAAACCACTGCTTGCATGACATCATTCCATAACAGATTACACTGTAATGTTAGGAATGTAATCATTAGCATTTAAACATGCATAAAATTTAATTAACCTACTTACCAGTTTGCTTAGAACTTTTGAAGGGCTACCTAGAGTCCTCTCTAAGCATTTTATTGCAGAGTTTTGGAAAGCTCACAAAAGAGAGAAGTTCACTGGGATTTTTCTCCCTAAAGCTGATGAGCCATGACAGATGAGCAGATGACCCGAGTTAATTATTATTGAATTCGTTATTACTGCTTTGTTGTCACCCAGCTCAGCCAGGGTAAAATGATGACAGTAGGTATCTCATTAAAACAGCTGTTTCAATTATGTAGCGGCAAATATTTAAAAAGCGGGCCTTCCAAGTTTAAAGCTGTTAGCAAAGTTTGTTTGTGCTGGTTGTGCCAAGATTCTTTGACCGAAAAAGGAAGGGAGAAATATAGTGTCCATCTTAATTGGCTGGGGTAGGAGAAGAGGGATGCTAAGCAGCAGAACATAAAAGGTTGAATGTGAGCCCCATACAAATTTTAAAATAAGTTTTTTCCCACCCTTGGCTAAATTCAGTTTTGTTTACTGTACATCAGTTACATTCAGATAGTGCAGTGTAACAAAAAAAGCAGTGTTTGTATTAATTTCTTTCCATCTGGAGGAAGTGATATGACTGTAAGATTTGTTTTGGGTCTTTTGTTTTGTTTTGGGGTTTTCTAACTGTTTATTGTTTACTAGTTGACATTCATATTTATTCATTTTCAGCATTAAGGATTTTATTCCCTCCTTCATAGACAAGAACAGATCCTGTCTCAGATGCTGTTTTAAAGTCTTTCAATAGCCATTTTCATCTCAAATAGGAACAAAAAGTTTATTTTATTGCACCAGCAATTTCCCTGATACAAGCATGGCCATGTTCTTCATTCACTTGGAATGAGTACATTTCTCTGCACTGAGTGCAATGTTGTCTCCATTCACTTAGGTTTTACACCTTTCTGTTTCCATGTTGGTTATATATCTTCAGAATGAGTATAAAAACATAAAGATGCTTGATATTAACTTAACTTGAACCTTTCTCAGAAGACCATCCTATAGGATATCAACTAATTTATGATTGAGACATGTTTTATAATAATACAATTCCTCTGACAAGCGTATTACCAACAATAACCTTCAAATTATTGAAGCAAATGGCCCAGTGTCCATTGAGACCAAGACTGCATTTGGCCTAATGTATCTACCCAAGGTGATGGATCACTTTAACAATTTCTGTAGCTGCAGATATAAGTAGCATGCACTCAGTGGCCTGTTCAACTAAAAATCACCTGCCTCCCTGGAGATGATTAGAGATGGCTGGGAACTAAACAGCAGCATGCTGTCCCAGCCGTGTGGATTTTAGAAAGGCAAACACTACTGTGTCATGCTTCCTACTGACTACAGCTACCAAAGCCAGGATTTCCTTAACTTGACCTGCTTCCCAACATGAATTCTATATAGGTGGAGAAAGAGAATTTTTGGCCACTTGATTTATGGACATTCAAGAGCCTGCTTTTAGCAGTTGTTGAGTTGCTGGCAGCAAATTCTAGATCAGTGGTCATTGTGAATATGCAGATTGTCTCAACAGCTTGAGCATGGTATGTCCAACATGTCCAGAAGTCGTGCCGTGTGTTAGGATATCCATTCGTTGTCTATTCTTGTGCATCCAGACAGTGTTGGACTTACTGAAGATGGGCAAAATATAATTAATGCATTTAAAACATCCTGTGTATAAATACGACAGCCCAGTGACAGTCTGTCTGATGTTAGTTCAGGAGCATTATGAATTTTTCAACTCATAGAAACACATGAGGAATATCCTTTGAAAGTTACTATGTGTAGATTTTACTGTTAGCCCAAAGAAATTGAGAGAATGGTGTCTCCTGTTAAAAGGAAAATAATGTACTCAGAAGATATAAAGGACCATATATAATAATCCTTAAAGCAGAACAGTCACTGCAGATTTCTCAAAACTGTGATCACTATTAAAATATAGCTATTTTTCAGAGGTAAAACAAAAGCATATTTCTCATTACCACTATTCTTCTTTGTTTTTAGAGTAAAAAATGCCTGTATAACACCAGTTTGGCATGTGCTTGGTTATTAATTGTTTCAATTTTGGAGAATCTAATGTAATTGCTGCTGAGTGGCTCTTCTCTCCCACCAGTCCTGTCTGGTCTTTTACAGGGGAAAAAAAAGCCAAAGGAAAAAAAAGCATTCTTGGCAAGATACATTTTTAAACCTCTATATAGATTTTGTCACTGCAGTGAAGAACTCTTACAAGGTGTCCAAGCATCTAAGTTAATTATAGCTGGAGGATAATTCTCTATAAAACAGTGGATGAAACTTTGGGGTGAAGGAAAAGGGTTGTCTTACGGGTTTCATCATTGTGAAAGCATCTTTTGAGTTAAAAAAAGAGCATCTGAAGTCTTCATCAGGAATTATAAATTTCCAAATCTCGTTGTTCCAATTGCAGCCTTTGGGCACAAGTGAATAACCCAAAATGAAACTGTGCCTCTTTCCTCTGTTTTCTACACAGACTTCCAAATGGCTTAATTTTAGTAGTAATCACAATTATTCATATCACACATGGTAGTAAATATGCTGTACATTTGTACTAAATTCAGGGGGGTGGGAAAGACTTTACTATATAATAGGGAAAAATTGGCCCCATCTAATACGATTTTTTATCTTTGGGGTAAAAACTGAATAGCACATGCGAGGTTTTCTTTCAATGCAGAAAAACGGCTACATTGCAAAGAACTACAAATGAAGTCAGACCTTCCAGGAACATGAAGACTCACAGTAACATACCTGCCTTTCTGCTGATTATGTACTAACTGCAAAGGGGGCAATCCCAGGTAGAAGCCTGGGAGAAGTGTGGTGACAAGAAAGGACCCTGTAGTAGGAGTGTTAACACCCAGTGCCCTTTGCTGAGGAGTTGGATAGACAGGCTGCTATCCCTTCCTTTCCTGTGAAACAATCTTTTGTGAGAAGAGGGGGTCAAGCCCCCAATCCAGTCAAGGGGATTTGTGCCACTGATTAGAAATGGGAACTCAGGCTGTTACTTGGTAGAAATGCAGCCAGCTTTTTGGTCTGTTGGTCTTGGGGATTGTTTTTTAGCAAGACAATTCCCAAGAAATATAGATATTAGAAGATATGTAGAAGAATTTCAAAATGTAAAAGAGAGCCAACGGTCTCAGAAAGAAGTCTCAGCTCTTGCTTACATTTGGAAACCTGTGATTTTGTGATTTCTCCTAGGAATCAACTCAATACTTTTGTCTGATCCAAGTTTTGAGTTCATTTGCTCCCACAGTAAAACACTGAATCTTCAAAGTAGAATCTCAGGGTATAGTCTAGAAAGATGGAAAACCATGCCATTTTGAAATAGTTGTTAAGAGATTTAGACATAATCTAAAGATTGGGAGAAAATGAGTTGTTGTGGGAGGTTTTGCTGTGGTCTGGTTTGTTTTGGTTCTTTTTTTCTTATTCTTATTAGTTTTGCACTTTCCTCATTGCTTTCCCCAATTTCCCAGTTATGAATTACAGCTCTTAGTCAGATAGGCATGTTTATTGGTAACTGAAATGTTATTATTTCTTATCTTAAATAGATATAAAGCTTAAATCTGTATAAATTTTCAAGGTAAAAATTACTTTGAATATTTTCATTCAGCCATATATGTACACTGATCTACAACTACCCATGTATTTTACCTGATAAGTTTTGTAACTTTTCTCCAGTAAAATATCCCATAATATTTTGAGTTTAGGTTTTTTAATTATTATTTAGAGGTTATCAAAGTATATAAGAGTCAAGTACCTGCTATATTATGCAAGGTATCTTGGTTTTTTTTAATGAGTGGCCTTTGTTTAAACAAAAAATAATTAAATAAATAATAAATAAAAAAATAAATAAAAGAAAAATATTTTTAAGAATAAGCTCATCACATTATAGCAGTTTTACTTCTCTGTCTTCATTAACTTCACTGAGGAGTATTTGGCTATTTTTCTCTGTGGTTTCGTCCTGAAAGAACAGTGACCCAGAAGAGATATTTTCAAAAATGCCTATGGGACTGAGAATTGTAAATCACATTTCCAAAGCAATTTAGGAAGAATTCAGGTTTTCAGAAGTGTTGTCTTTAGGAGGCATGTTTTGATTTAGCTTGAGTAAGCATCCAAAGGTCAAGTGCTTATCAGAATAAGTAACTCTGTTTTTAAAATCAAGTTAACTATTTTACTATCTGATATATTTAGAATTTTGTTCATGTAGTTTGAGTAGCTTTTGTCTGAGTTTTATATTATTATACACAAGATGACCAAAACTTGACTTACATTTGTAGTTTCTTCTTTGATCACTGTATATTTGTTTGGTGCTTGTTGTTCAGAGATTTCAGTGGCAGAGCAGTAATAGTGTAGAATGACTAGAACATTTGGTTACAGTAGAAGATGCAGTATTTACAAATAAACTGTTGTTGGCAGCACTTACTTTGTACCACTCTATTGCTGCCCCTCTGCAAGGATGGATTTTACACATTAGCTTCAATCACATTAGTAAGATATTTTAAAGTTTGTTAACGTTTTACCAATTAAAGCACTCAGCCTGCTGAGTCGACTTTTAGTCCGTATGTGCTGATTAAATATAGCCCTCTTAGCTATGACCTCAACCGTCAATAACGTTCCTCCAAACAACTTTCACCTTTCATCATTCACTCCCCTGCTGTGGGCTTTCACCTCATCTTTTCAGCGTATCAAACACCCACCTAAAACCTCTGATGAGTTAAATGATGCCTACCTCTATATGTCCTGTAAGACCTTTCGTTTCTTAAACTTTTTTGGAATTACTTCTATATTTGTTTAAATTCACAGCTTTTACATTAAAATCTGAAGAAGTCCCTGTGTATTCCTGTTCCACCCTCTGAAGGCACTGGGAAACATAGATCAATTTAGGGTCTGGAATCGGCCTTAATTCCAATATCCAAGTACGTAATCCAGGTTTAAGCTCATATCTAAACTTGGGTTGCAGTGTGAGCAGTTCTGCAGCTTTCCAGCGTTAGCAGCGTATCATTTACTAGAAGCATAATCTGTGCAAACACATTCCCCCTCCCAATTTGTAATCATACACAACTTTCACAGAAATATGAAGTAACTTGAGTGCCAGAAAATACTTAAGGAAAGACATTCAATATATTAGAGAGTGTAACCCATCAACATAGGTAGATGCCTCTCTAGGAGTTTGCTATATGCCAAGCATGGAGAAATTGTCTATTATTTCGGTAGCTTCTACCTCAGACGTTTTTTCCCTGATATTTCCTCAGTCCTGTTTTCTAGTCCATTATTTTGATCTTGTGTTGAGTATTGCCCCATGACAGCAACCAGATGCATGGAGTCACACTCCTTCACTCTGCTGAGTGCATCCACCTTTGTCTCAGTATCATATATTACAGCACCAGTATTCAGCATCAAAACCCCCTCCTTCCTTTTCTCTCTTCCTCCACTCCTCCCCTCCTCTTGCTCCCCAGATAGTCCATTCTCCCAAGGAAGCAACAATAGCAGAAGTCTCTCCTGATTCATTACCATTTCATAGCAAGAACAGTACTTTGTAAAACCATAGGCAAGCACAAATGTTGAGGAAAGGACATAATACATGCAGATTTGTCATGAGTTTTGTAATTACCTTTGCATTCTTCAAGGAATCCCAGAAGCATAAGGAAGGAAGGAAGTAGTGTTGGTTTGGCCCCAGATGACTTTAAAACTATAGTGCATTGCATTGCGGGATCCTATTAATAATTAAACTATCTGTCACTTACAAACAACATACATTCCAAATTAAATTTAAGCAAAAAGAAAAAAAAAGATCATTTGGGACTGAATAAGCAGGCTTCAGAGAGAAATAAATAATAATCAAACATCTGTGTTCTAAATAGTACGTGCTTTATCAGACAAACAACTGTTACCATCTCATTGTATAAAATGGCTTGGGGAAAACACCGTAGCTCAAAAGCAAAGTCTCAGTTAGAAGAGGGAAAAAAAGTTCATTAGCAAGTCAGGAAGTGATTGAAAGTTGCCATGTTGCTGTATTGCCTTTTTCCTCCATTGTCTCTGCCAGCAGTAAAAACGCATTTATTTTAGTACTCGATTCAGTGGACAAATGACTACTTGAAAGCTAAGGAAAAATGCTAATTGTATACATTTGCAAAGTACAGCAGCTGAAACTTCCAAGTATTCTGAGCATCAAAATATGATCCCATCTTCCTTACTTGCTGAGTTTTCAAGCACCTTGACTCCCATGAAGGTTATAGGGTTTATTTTTGCAAGAGAGCAGATAGAGATACTGAATTAACAAAGAGGTGAAGAGGGAGAACTTACCATTTCTTCCATGCTGCCAAGACATGATGCTAAGGCATGCTGCTGACCAGACATTAATGTATCACTAATATGCCCAAGGGGGAAAAAATGACCCAAATAAAACGGTAATAAATAACAATTCGGTACATGAATTAGCCTAGTGTAATATTTCATAACACACAGGCTATTTTTGTCCTTCCTCCTCTCTTTACATTCATCTTTCCACCTCTTGGAAGCCATTGGGATAGCATGAGATTGCAGGATAATAAACCAAATAAACTCATCATTTGGACTTTAACAGGATGACTTTGTGTGTCTCCTACCATTACATGCCCTTTCTCCACACCAGATCACACTCTCAACTGTATCGTTATGATTGAGGGACAGTGGTGGATAGTTAGAAATGATCCATGACAAGATCATGCACAAAAATCTGATTACAATATGCAGAAAGCCTTGAATATTTCTTATTATTGTTAAGAGGGCTTTTTTTTCATTTTTTTCCCAAACTTCAGCACTTGACTGTGGCTATGCCTGCATGTCTGCAGGTTAGGATTCTGCTACCTTTTGAGCAAGCGGCTGTCTGTTTGTCTACTCCTTAGGTAACTGTGTTAAAATATCCTATTCCAGCTGTAACACTTGTTTTACAAGAGCCCTGGTTTTGTCTGACACAATATGGAACAACATTTGTCATTCGTTATCAGGGGTGATATATTTGTTAGCCTGCAGAGAAACATCTGCTGTGCTTTAATCTCTAGTGTGCAGGCCAATATTCATAGGATACAGCTGCATAAAATCACAGTATTAGATGGGGCTGTCCAGTCTGACATGAAGGCTAGCTGGCAGGCAGACAGAAACAGATTTTATTATCTGCCTTTTACATATTTATTTGTGTCAAATATTTCTGAGAATCCATACATTAAAGCCCTTTTTATGCATTGTTGTTTTGCAGTGACAAGTCATCGACAGCCAAATGAGAAATTTATGTTACATATTTAATATGGACATCTGAATGATTATCAAATCTATAGAAGCCAAGCCTGCCCAATCACCCCTAAATAATGGATGAGAAGTGGATGTGACTCAATTTGTTCAGTATAAAACCTAGACGACCTCTGTCTCTCATTTCATCACTGCAGCACTGTCATTATTTGCTTCTATTCATCTCACTTGGCATCACTCAATAAAATCTGCCCATGATAAAGAGAATAACCTTGTTCAATAGTAAGAATGCGGGGGGAGGAAAAATTATCATTTCCTGCCCTCACAGGTATGGTGTCATGATGTATGCCATCATGGCTTACAAACTTCACAAGGATGTTGGTATGTAGTCAAAATAAAAGAGGAGACAAAAACTTCAATGAGATGGTTGGATGTAGGGAGGAGGGATGGGCTGGATTAACATCCTTTCATTTAGTTTGTGGATTTATGATGAGGAAATTTTTAAGAGGGATTTATAACAGAAGAAAAAAGCCACTGGAAATATGGCTTTATTTAAAATAATTGCAGAAACAATCTTGCAAGGGAAAGACGACATAAGTATTTTATAGAAATTGCAACAAATTCCTCTACTGTTATCCATCAAAGGTTTGATGGTCTCACGAAATACGTTTTTCATTGAGACTACCAAATAAGTACTTGTAAGAGCAGACTATGTTAAAATTATGGCCAATGTAAAAATCTGTAGAAGAGGAAGGATAGATACACACTTGTGCAGATCAGATTATGAAAGTAAATCATGCTCTTTGAAAATATTTCAGTAGGGCTGTCTGTGATTGTGAAAGCTTCATATCTAACATTATATATCCACATTCCTTTCAAAGGTCCCATAGTTAGGTTGATATGTCAATAAGTGAATGCAGGAATAACAAAGATTAACTTTATGCACATAAAGATAAGAAGTTTTCTGGTCACAAAAATGTCCAAAGTGTGTAACTGGATTTCATGGTGGCAAAGAAGATGACCTATGTCATGCTTAACAGCTCAGTGGAGCATACTGCAATTTTATAACTCATTATTCATACAAATATCCTACAAGAGAGTTACAGAAATGGACATAGCTACAGAAGGTTACAGTGAAAAATGATAGGAACAGAAGGTTAAGAGGGATATAAAGGATAGGAAATAGCAAGCAAAAAGCAGGCAGAACTGGGCTGCATTGTGCCGATTAAAGATTGGGTTACTGCTGCATTTAAAAAAGGAATGGAGTCAGTGAGTCTGAGGATGTTGGCTAGACAGTTGCAGACTCAGTGCAGAAGCAGCAGCAAAGTATCAGTCTGCAAGTTTGGAAGGGATGAGTAAGAAGCATTAGGAAACTAGGTAGTAAAACAAAAAAGGGAAATATCGGCGCATAAAGGAGATGGGATCATAACAGGTCAAAACAGAGATATAGCATAGAATTCGAAAACAGAAGCAGCATTGTATAATGTACAAGACGTGGCTTTACATGAGTGAGAAGTGACTGAAGTGGCTTCACATATCCAGACTATGCAGACACCTATCTTGGAGTTGTCAAGTTTTTTTCTCAAGTAGTTCAGCAGAGTGAATTGTGAGTCAGTGTCACATGTAAGGGATCTGTCATTCAGCAGCCTTGCAGAGCAAAGCAACATAGGCCACAAAGGAGAATTTGTGGTTGACTTTGAAGCAATTTTAGATAAACAGAAGAGTCTCACAGTTGAGGATAATGTTTGAAATGTAACTGTCTTGCCATAAAGGAGTGTGTTTGCTTCAACAAGAATTAGCTGCGGAGGATGTAGTGGAAGGCAGGGGTCAAAATGTGTGTGGCAGAAGGAAAGGAAACAAGGAGATGAACCATTAGGATCAGAAACAAGATGCAGATGTCTGTTACCCAGAAGAAAGTTGAGATACGTTACAAAATAACTTGACAAATGTAGAAAAAGAACCAAAGAAAAGGGAAATCCCAGCTTTGACAAATGTCTAGAGAAAAACACAGTTCTGTAAGCTGTTCACCTAAATTCAGCTGAACTGGCATTAAGTGGAAGATGCCTCCGTGTTCAAGATTAACTTCTGTGAACTCTTTATGGAAGAACGAGGGAGCAAAGGTCAGAGAGGGAGACCAGTCCTGGCAGGAACATTAAGAGTTGTAAAGCTAGTAAGCAACAAAAGGGGGATAAGTAATGAAAAGGTATTTGGTGGTAGTGTTCAGAGACAGAATCTGCCAGAGTACATAATTATATTTTGATGATAAAATTATATTAAATACTTATCTATGTGGGCAGGTGATGGTGTGGGTCTTTTGAGAAGGAGGGGATTCTGAGTTCTTAAATTGTAGTAGATGTTGCCATAGATGACAGTTGTACCTGAAGTAGGAGACAGATTACTAAGCAAAGTGCAGGTTAAGTACTGAGTTTTAAAACTGCTTTTTAATACAGTAAAGACCAGAAATAACTTGTCTGTAGGATATCTGGGGTAGGCAGTTAGGACAATGGAAGAATTCTCAGTATTAGTGAGAGAAAAAAGATGACGTTGCAGAGGGAGATGAGGTTGAGGAAGAGATAAGAATTTTCCAATTTCTTAGAAACTATAAGAAGTTAAATATGTTATCTGCAGAATAATGACTAGTCTGGCAATATAAATATAAAATTACTCCTAAAAAAATAGCAAAAATAGAAATTGTGAATAGGAAAATAATGGGAAATGTTGAACTGACAACACAAGAACTCCTGTGCAAATTTCTCACTTGTTTTTAATAGGGCAAGAATATTTGTACAAATGTGTTGAAACCTGTGAGCTTCTACATGAGGTTTATGTATTTCCTTTTTTACATGTGGACAATGTAATCCTACTATTAAAAGGCAAAATTAATATAAAAATTAAAAATGCACCACTTTCCTTCTTTCACTTTTCTATACATAGATGCTGGTGATGTCTGTAGGTTGAAATAATGGGGGTAAATTTTAAAAAGCATATATAACATGCTTGGTTGTGTTCAGATGAGAGCTTTTTTTCTCATCAGAACTATAGAAATCAACTTGACACAGTATGTCAGAGTATTCAGGAATTATCTGGGAAAATCATATGCAAAGGCAGCTCAGTTAGGAGTGGTGAATTACTTGAAATCATTTGTAATAGTCATGAGCAGTTTGATCGTTTCCCTAGCCTTTTGAAGCCATGTGATTTGTGCTGTAAAGCTAATGCTGGCAATAAAGAACCCATGCCTATCTGTTAATCAGGTTGAAGATGGCAGCTGTTTCACATCAAGAGGATTTTAAGACAAAAGCAGAATAAAATACAAGACAGAGAGAGAGAAAAATTCTATTCTTTGTCAGAGGCTAAAATTAATTGTGATGATTTAAACAATTCCAATGAAGACCTTTGTGTACACTGAAGAGATAGTGGGGAATATTGTCTTTCATTGATGAAGCATTGATGCGATCAGCTTCAGGACTCACTGAATGCCTTGAAATCCTTTCTAATTCTTTTGCGTTTTAAAGCCTCTAACATGTTGAAGAAAGTTACAGGCTCATCCTTTGTTGCCACAGCCTTCAAAATTGCATTAAGTATTGTGGCTTTTAAAATGCAAGAATAAAGGTTATTAGATATTATCTTTCTGTCATTTGAAGGATTTTTTAATTTTTTTTTTAATTCTAGCAGAATTTTTCTGATTTATTGCAAATGTTTCTTCATTTAGGTCATGTGCCAAACTGATAATGAAACCAAATAGGAGAAAGGACACTTCTATATTTTAGTCTGAAATATCTCTGAAGTAAGATGTAGTATTTCAGTGCTGGAAATCCTTGTCTTTTTGCATTCAGTAAGAGTTTTTCTGTTGACTTCAGCAGAGCCTAGATTTACCCCCATGTGCACAAGGAAGACCTGTGCTGTATCACTTCAGATATGAGCAACTCCAAGGAAGCTTTCTTATGTTGGTTTTACCACACCAGGCAAACACCTTTAGAAGCGGCTTTCTGGTTTTAGTACTCACCATCCAAAGATTTTACAGGATGAAATTCTATTACTGTATTAAGGAATACTATTTGATTCTAGCAAAAATAAAGCAAGTAAGCCATGCTGCTTAAATAATAAAGGTACTTTTTGTAACTTTTCCTTCCTTACCCAAAACCAGCTCTCTGGTTTCTCTGTATGGAAGGACTGTTAATTTTATGGGTAAAAGACAAACTATGGAACCTCATTGTAGCAATGTCTCTCTCTTTAATACATCTAGTCAGCATCTTGCAATCAATGTATTTTGAGACTCACCCAACTCTTCAATAAGCCTCAAACAGGCTAAATAATCAACCACATGATATTTTATTTCTTGCTTCCACAAATTGCACACAGCCAAAGGCCAAAACAGGGAACTTTAAAGGGATACCAATAGGAAGGGCACAGGGTTGCTCTTCAGTGAAACCCACAATGTTTTTTTAGTACATGAATGTCATAAGATTATAGACTTTAAGTTCATGGTGATTTTAGATTTTTTTAAAGAGGGCTTTTATGACTCTCTCTAGGTTTTGTAGAGCTGCACAAAAGCACCTGGTTTTGCAGATGTAAGGAAGTGAATAAATAGTCCTAATAAAAATCTTAAACACTCATCAAGAATTTCCTGAAATATTTCCTCAGTAACATGCTTGACACATATTTGTGTTTATATACTCATGCACACAAAATATATGGTGATGAATATCTGCACTGTGCTGCATCTTTGTACATTTACCATGTACTTATTAAAATTACCAAAAAATTACAAAGAATATCACATATGCAGTCTCTTCAGAGAAGAAAATGAAGCAAAGGTCAATATGTGTTATCAACATAAGAAGTTTTATCTTATAAGTTGCTAAACATATTTAATATATGTTATAGTGCAGAAACACACCCTGGTTAAGCAATACACTGGTGACGTTTGACCTTTTGTTTGTATCACAATCATATAGCAATCACTAATAGCAGATGTTTTGGTAAAAATAAATGAAATCTATTTCTTTTTTTCCCCGTTTTGTACCACTCTGTTCCCATACGTCAGTAAAACTAACTACAACTGTTACTGTAGCTGAGTACATGGGCAATTATTTTCAAACAGCTGGAAACTTTTTAAGGCCCGTTTTTCTGCTCTGTGAGGTATTAGTAGGTAGCTCTTCTTTCATGATGGATTACATGGCCCTGCCTTAAGACTACCTACATTTTCAATCTCCTTTTGCTTATACTTAACAGTGAAAAGGTCTGTAACTTGAACCACACAACTATCAGGTTCCACACAGGAGCCTCACTATTTGGCAAATAATTTGCCTTTGTTGCATTCATTTTTGTTTATAAAATACTAATTACCTCTTTTATTGTTTGAAGAGATTAAAAGTTAATAGGAGAAACTAAATAAACAGAATGCCATTCTGCACAAACTATATAAGCTGGTAATTAATTTCTGGCCTCCTCTGAGCTAATTAACTCATATAAAGAAATGAAGTTAATGAACCATAATTCTAGTCATACAAGTGTAGATACAAGCAGTTTGACTTAATGAATTAATAAGATATTTCCTTTCTTAGAGGTTTTTCAATTGTGTTCCTAGTCTGTAGGCCTTCTTAATGTGTCTTTCTGGCTAAAATATTTAATAAATGGCAAGGCAACCTGGAGATGAGACTTCACAAATTTTACTGATATAGGAGAAAACAATTTCAGAGCAAACAGGGAATTCTAGCTCAGCTGGGTGATGAATCTTTGATACACAACAGAGATGTTTTATTTCGACTGGAGGTGATGCAGTAACCATCTTAGACTGAAAAATAGCAGTTTTCAAATATGCAGTCACTTTACTTTGTCTGGATTAAGGCACAAATAAAAATGAAATCATTAATAATTGCAATAGTATCCCTTTGGCTGAGTGAAGGGATCAATTGTTATTTTAGAAGGCTGACAACCTCATTTCTATCAGCATTTCATCTGGAATTTGCACTGTTATCTGAGCATGCTGTAATCAAAACTTGAGTCGGTTGTATAATTCTTAGTTAATCCTGAGAAAAAGATTGTTTATCTCATGCTCCCTGATTTCTTCTGGAAATAAGGTTTATTTTGACTGTTTTGCCACAGTACCAATACAATGTTAGTTTTTACCAGACTAAATTGATACCTCATCAAATATACCCTGCCCTAAAGAAAAGTCCTTGAAAACTCTATCCCTGTGGCTCTGATTTGCAAGTCATCCCTTCTGTAAAACTTTGCAGTGATGCCACTTATACTCCCCCAAACAAAGATGAGTCATATGCATTTATAAAGTATAAACCAAACATACTTCCATGGACTACAGTTTTGTTCAAGACTGATTTTCCCATTCTTACCTTTTTTCACTAATTTCATGAGAGGAAACATGATGTAGAGATTACTTTATTCTTAATATTTTACAATTTTTTTAGGAGTATTGATTGCTAAGCAGTCTATAAAGGACGCTGCTCCTAACACTTTAATAAAAAGAACCTAAGCAGAGAAAACTAAATTATATTTTGAGATTGATTTTTCCTTTCATTACTGGGGTACAGAGCATAATTGGGCATCTGTTATGATACCTGGATCTTTATGAATCATTGAAAGTTTTGTGTTCATTTTAGATGCATTTTCATCCCTACTTATTTCACAACATAGCAAACATAGCAAAAAAAATCTTTACATGATTCTCAATACCACACTGCTCTATATACATATATTCCTTGGTTCTTTTTTCTTTTAGATTAAAACTTCTCTATGCCTACTATTTTAAACTCGTCATTTACCTTAGTACTAGCAGTCTGTTTCAGACCTTTGACCTTGGACTGTGACCAGGTGATCAATTTTGTTTTCCTCCAGCCTGAAAGCACAGCTGACACAGCTTTAGAAATGTATTTCATCTTGATTTAGTAACTTTCATTTAACCATCTCCATTACTTACTTAGATGCTAACAGAACATCCTTTCTGGGCTATTTGTTTTTAATTGTTGAGGTAGACATACATAAACATGCCACAGTCACTGGAAGTAAACAGTGTCTGGCTGCTGATTGTCCATAAAATGACCAAGGGTTTTTAGATCAAAAATGTCTCTTATATGACCTTAACAGCAATTGTTATGAATAAAAACAACTGCTGCTTAGTACCAGTATGAAATCTAATAAAAAAGCAAGATTCCAGTAGAACATGTTTCAAAGCAGTTGGTCAATATAAGACCCATAAAAGAAAATATAAGCATGATAAAATGTGATTTAGTTAAAGAAATATTACTGCAGCATTTCAGGTTCTGCTCAAATAAGAATATAATTTTTTTTAATTTCTTTTGTTCCAGAGTCCATTATGATTCTAAAATGCTGATTGTTACAGATCCTAATTATTAGATACAAATTTTGTCTAACTAAATACACACGTAGCAGACTCAAAGCATTGGCAGTATCACAAGAGGTTCTACTGTAGCCCATAGGTGGAAGATAATAGCAAAGATAAGGCTATAGGCCATTTTTGAGTAGATGACAGCATTCACCCTGAGCATAAACAGAAAGCTATCATTTATTATCACATGGCCCAATTTTAGCCCTCATGATAAGTGTACATTTCACCTAGAATGAATATTTACTTACTTAGGTAAAGAAGGTGAGCTGGCACTGGAAACAAATAGAGTTATTTTTATCTTTAATTCCTTGTAATGGTGTGAGATGCCGATGGTTAAAAACTCGCATCCTTTCATACAAGCTCATTGTACTTCCTCAAGACAGCAGAGTGCTATCCAGAGCAGCCTCCAACTATAACCAGAAGCCTCACAGCATTTTTGAATGATCCTGTCTTTGCCAAAGCAGTTTTTTGTCTTTTCCAGATCAAGACAAAAACAGGAAGTTCAGACATTGTCAGAGCTCATTCTTTATTAGAAAACCAGCTGAGGAATATATTGTGCTCTAAAAATTTCTGATTAAGAAACTATTAAATGATTCACTTTTGTAGGATTCACTGCCACTAGATAACTGATATAAAATGCTTTCCATCCTTCTGTCTTTAATCTTTTTGACATGCATCACAGCACTAGAAATGTGTTACTGGGCATTGTTATGTTCAGACCTTAAAACTTTCAGGTTTCAGAAGTCTAGTTTCATTCTTAAAAGGCAGCATTTAAACTTTTATATGTATTACAGCTAATCTTGTATTCCTGCAGAAAAGAATAGTTTGCAACATATGTTAAAGAATGGTATGAAAAATCATTCATTAATGGATAAAAGTAAATCCTAGAGTAATTGAAAGGAACTGCCTGAACAAGGTAAAATTAAGCTGCAGCTTCCTCTCTATGCTATGAATTGACATATGGGTGTTCTGTACCAAGCTTATATCTTTTTTCCTTGGTTTGTTTGTAGGCTTGATTATTATTAAAGACTAAACTCTCTGTTTAAGACCATGTAAGTTAATACTCTTGAATTAACTTTTAACTTGCATTTTTTTTTTTCCAGTCCATAATCAGATAATCTATGAGCAGCACCGTCTAATAACTTTTATTTTTAGGTTTGGTTTTGTTTGTTTGTTGGTTTTTTAGTTATCTCATAACCCTTAATATTCCCTACTCTTATTTGAGTTATAAAAAGAATTATTTCATATTTCATATTGCATGTCCTTTGCTGAGCTCTTTATAGCTCTTCACTGCCAGATATATGAGATTCCAGTATTTGCATACTTTGCTTTTGTTAAATACTTTAATAAGACGGAAGAGAATACAAAGACAAGCATTCCTGAAAGGTAATACTTGGTGGCTGAGTTTACAAAAGAGAGTTGTATTACCCTGCAGCGCTACTCTAGCCATGCTCCAGTTCAATAGTCTGTCTAACGGGAGTGCCTGTACACTTCACCCACGCTTACAGACTTGAGCATTCAATTCCAAATTGTACCACAAGCAGCACACCTCGACTGGCTGCTATGTGACCTATCTCCAATGTATTTGGTTTAGATACTTCTACGCAGAAAGTTTCCTCATAGTTTTGGCACAGGGAATAATTTTGCAACCTGTGACTATCACATTCCTTTCCAAATGGCTGGCCATTGATGAGAAATGGGGGAGCATACACATTCCAGCAGCGACGAAGGGCAAGTTGGCAAAAGCAGATACCTAAAACTGTGGCAGGCTGTTTCCACGATGGCTCATGCAACACTGAATATATGTGTTTGTTAGCATTCTAAAAATAAAACAATGGTTACGACCATTACTTGGAGGACATAGTTTTAGCAAAATAAACTGCTGTTAGAAGATAGCTTTAGTGACACAAACATATTAATGCTGAGATATAAATCACTGGGTCCTTCCTCATTTTCATTATCTTCCTCTGCAGATTTACTGTGTTATAAATGAGATTCTATAGGAAATCCACCCATATATAAAAATTTATAGTGTGATGTCAAGCACATAAGTATTAATACTGAAATCATTATATCTCTATTTTAATCATAGTTGTAATCAATTATAGTAATTCTGATTTTTCTCAGTCCATTTTTAAAACATTGTGGTTGCTGTTATTAATACTTTTTTGGTTGTTTAGAGGAATAGCAAATGGTTTCTTAAATTAGAAAAAGAAAAACATTGAATTCTTAAGCAGATAAAAAAGGCTTAAATACATCATGATTAAACCATATGTCTTGTACGATCATCTCTTAAGTACTATAAGTCTTTACAGATGTACTGACCTCTTGGATTCCACAGCACAAATGAATCCCATTGCAACTGTGATATATTAATATTTGTCAAAGTCCTCCAAATTGAAAAGATTTTCTTTCTCCAGTACATGGGACTGTTTAGTTGGAAATTAAAGTTCTTGTACAAATAGAGCTGCCATTTTGTTGCCTTCTATTCTGAAGAATTTTCTCCCTCCTGTTAGGTGATATTTCTGTGTTTAATTTTTAATAGATTAAGACCAATGCTAGCATATTCATAGTTGTTGTTGAAAATGTGTAAATGTAGTTGAGTAAGAACTAAGAAATAAGGATAGAACGTGTGACATAATTATTTTCAGGCTTTCCACTTTGTTATTCTGTTTCAGTGGCTAGTTCAGTCATCAACAATTTAACATTATTTGGAGATATTCTTTGTCTTGCACATGCCATTGAACATTGCTTTACCTCTGTAACATTGCCATTTCTAGGGGTTGTCTTAGATTTGAGAGTTAGAAGGATAGGGATAGAAATTATGACTATCATTGCCACTGTTGCAGGCTCTCTGCCACACAAGGGCATGTCATGACAGTTAACCTTCAAGCAGCAGAAACCAGCTATCTTTGAAACATAAAAAATGTAGATTAATTTTTTTAAATTAAAGTTTGAAATCAAAAAACGACTATCTCATTCATCCAGTCCACCATAAAATAGACTAATTCATACCCTAGTGTTTTTTTTCATGCGGAATATAGCTAAAATGAAACAGGTAGGCCTGAAGCTTCTAAATTAATTGAGTTAATGCAAACAGTAGGCAGACCTTATTTTCCAGTCACATATGAATGTAATTTGTGAAAGAATACCATAATTTGAGTTTCATCACCTAAGCATTTGGATTTGGAGTCATCCTTCAAACTTCGATATTGAATTAGCATTCTTATTTTTAATAATGGTATTTTGATCCTTAAGACTTGCACCTTTACATACTTTACATTTCGATTCTGGCTTCTTAATCTCTTTTGAACTGAACAAGGAGGTTTTTTAAAATAATATTTTTCTTTAAGAAAAATAATTTTTGTTGGCTTCAGAATGAACTTTCAATACTACACTGCAGGAGACCTAAATGAAGGAAATAATAGAAAACTCAGTTACTCTGTTTATAGAGAAGTGTCTGCCTTGAACATACAAGGAGCAAATATTGAAAAATTTAATTTGCAAGAGAAAACAGAAAGTGATCAGAAGATTGTGGATTATATGATAGTCCCTGGGTAATATGCAACAGTCGCAAATCTGTGAGAAGAAGTATGACAGTTTGAGAGCTAAAGCTGTGAATTAATAGTTCTGCATTTAGTGGCGTAATTGCAGTGACTGAAGAAGAGGATAACATTTTGTGTTTATTTAACAAAAGACTCTTGCAATCTGATAAACATAAGTGATTCTTCTGAAAGAATGGGTATAGCAGAACACATACAACGGCTAAATTACATCTCTAGTAAGAGATAGTACATAGAGTGGCAAAGTGCATTTACAAAAAAAATTATCTGATGCCTTTTATCAGGTGAATGATAAGCATAAATAGAGAGGGACAATTACACATGGTAAAATAATACACATGTAACACAAATATCAGGTTATTGAATGCATGTCACCAATTTTATGTATTAAGTTACGCAAAATTCTTCATAATTCAAATAAGTGTAGCTATTGAGAGAGAATCTATAATAGCCATGTTAGTTTTCCTGATGATCACCTCTCTTCCTTGTTAAAAATATTTGTGTGGCTTTTAGTTTGAACTAGCCTGGTTCAGGCTCCCAGCTATTGCATTTCCTAGAACGGGGAGAGGCAGAAATCCTTCCCAGCTTTCCCTGCAAAAGTCACTGCGATATGATTATTCTAAAGGAGTATTCTTACTGAACCAGTAGCATAGAATGCACTATGTCAGTGGCACATGAAGATGGGAGAATTTTGACCTGCAAAACAGTATGCTGTAAAATATGGTCATATGTGTAGTAACCATAGATCGATGCCAGAAGATACATGATTGCTGTGCAGATAGGTGGAATCCTGTAACCAGAGAATTGCCTTGTTATTTAGTGTGGAGCCATTTCTCTGGATTCCTAATCTGGGTACCAGCAAGCAGATTGAATATAGATGTTTAATTCCTAATGGAGTTAAATACTCTGCGAGAGATGGACAGTCACTTTTACATATTTTGGCATTCATTACAGCCTTTAGAAAACAAGAGAAAGCCAGGAGAAACTACTGTTGATCATAGCTGTGCTGCATATCATATATGTGTGAGAAGCTTCCATGGAAAAGATGCAAATCTGTATGTTGAATAATTATGATGAAAAATGTCTGCATATAAATCCTTACTAATTCGCAAGGAGGTCAATTGCAATAAATATGTGGGATGTTTCCTCAGAAAAGGTCATCAAATATGATTCTGCAAAAACAGTAATTAAAAGTAAAGAAAGCTTATAGAAATCCCTGCTCCTCAAAAAGGAAAAAAAAAAGAGAAAGAAAATGACAGCTGTATGTCTGCTTTTTATCCAAATCTACAAAAGTTGTTTACATTATTAGAGTTCCTTTTAGGTACAAATGAGTTTTGGGAATGCTTCCAGTAGTATTTCCCTTTTTCAAGGTATTGATCGCTGTCTAGAAAAGCAACAGTTCAGACTTAAGGACTCTGTTACTGCAGAAAGAACATGAGCAGTTTATATACCCAGGTCTCTTATATTCTCAGAAAAAGACTGTGAAGTGTGTAAAAGAAATATATTCTGTTGTAGTCAACCATGTATGTTTATTGACATATTCATGGGAGCTGACTAGCAATGGAGTCTCCAGAAACAGCAATTGAAAACACTTTCCTGATGGCACCATTGGGACAATTAATTATTCAGTTTCACATGGAGAAATATGTTAGTGTACCTAAATGCAGACAGGAGAGAACACAACACTTACAACAAAGTGTTTCTCATTTCAAGCACATATTCATGTGCATAGGTCTAGTTCACCTTTGTCAGCAAATACTCAGTTTCCAGTACCATTGACTGGTCAAAATAGGTATGTTTTTGACAGAAGCAAAAACCAAGGTATTTGGTGATATGCAAACATTTTCTTCCACAGCTCTGTGTGTCTGCGTGTGTCTGCATATGTCTGTGTAATTTTCAAAGATGAAAAGCTTTCATGTCACTCATGGAAAGCATTTGGATTTGGAAAGAGATAAGTAACTGAGACATGTTTGTTTGTTTTTTTTTAATTTCATAGTAATGCATAGATGTGATGATCTGTATTCCAGTATAAATATTAAAGTCAATACACTGAGTAGTCAGAAGGAGGTAAAAGCATGTATACAACATTCTGATGGCTTAAATGCCACTATGTGATCATAAAAGAAAAACTAAGATACGCAAATTTTACCTACACAGGAGAGTCAGTATATAAATACTTCGGTTCAAAAACTGTTGATAACTAAAAATTCAAGAAGTTACAGTATGAGGCACTCTGCAAAACTCAAAACTGAATTCAGTTCCATTTCCTGAACACAATAGATTCTGCATAGAGTATATTCACACCCAGAGAGGTTACTACCACTAATACTACTAGTAGTAGTAACTAAGAGTTACTAATACTACTAGTAGTAGTAACTAAGAGTTACTAATACTAGCCTATTGCCAGAATCATAAATAATTATTATACTTACAGACCCATTGACTGCAAAAAAATAATCTGCTCAACAATAAAAGAAACAGCTCCTGCAACTTTCTACCCACAGTTCTGCAGTCAGGTAGGGCTAGACATTAATTTACATAAGGTATTATCTGTTGTTCAGAGAAAATTCACATAACCGTACTATCTTCCCATGCAGAATAGAAACACAGATAAACATCCATCAGGAATTAAGAGAGTAAAAAAAAAAAAGCTTTTTCATTGGATATTGATATCTTGTTATTGATTCCAAAACTGACTGTGGAGTGTCTTACATTTTCTTGCAGTTTTTATGCTTTTCTCCCACTTGATAGTGTTTCTCCTATATAAGCAATCCGATTTCAATATTGCTCATTTTAGCCCAGTATGATCTGCTCTCGAGAAGCATTTGGTTTCCTCTTTCAATGCTAAACTAAAAAAGATCACGCACCTAAAATTCCATGGTTACCACAGTAGTTGAATGAAATTTGTTATATTTTTAACATTTTGAACCACAGATGTCTTGAGTTGTAAGTCATTGTCAACAAAGAATTTCTCAGGAATCTTTGAGAAATTAGATGTTCTACCATTCTTCAATAAAGATCAGGAATTACGACTTTTTAAAAGCTCTAACTCAAATTATATAAAGAAAAATCAAGGCTATTTAGCATTGTTTAGCTATTTTTGGCATTAGGAAAATAAGTCACTTAGTATGCACTGCATTATTGTACTATTGTGCTGGCACCAATTTGTTTGTTTACTGATTGAAGCTAATTTAGCCAGTTTATAACATGTCAGAATTTTTCCAGAGGTTATAGAATACATGCTTTTTGGAGGCTTGCACAACCACTGATAATTAGAACATTAGCCCTTGGGTTGTTTCCTTTCTGTTTTTCCAAAAGGAATAAAAAAAACACCTGGATGTGTTAAAACACCTGGGTAATTTATATGGAACACACACAACATACGCATACACTTTCTTCTCGAAAACAGCAGAGCTTCTGTTTCCATGCTGGCAAGGAAATGACTGATATAAATAACGACTGATGAAGTAAAGCCACTAGCTGTTAATAATATTGCAGTAAGTTTGTGTCTGTTGTTATACAAATTAAGGGCCTGATTCCTATGTGTATTCTTCATTTACACTCTACAGAGATAGAAAATGTAATCTTAAATTGGCTTTTCTGGTACTTCTGTTAATAAAGGGTGCAGCAGTGCACCTAAAAGTAGCATTTTAGATTTGCTGCTAAATATTTTAACAGAAAAAATCTGTTTATATCAATGAATTGTATTTATGAAAATTATTAAAAAATACACAGTCTTTTTTCCGCCTCAGAAGGGATTCCCATTTTTGAAAAGAAATGATAGAACTTTTTGATGTGAAAAGACCTGTCATCATCGTATATCTGAAGTAAATTTAGACAACAACCAAAAATGTCCTAATTGTCACATGTGCCTTTTGGGCAAGGAATTTCTTGATAACTCACTGGAATTTAAGTGACTGATTTATTGGAAAGCAAAAATACAATGTTCATTTGGCAATCACTCACAACAAAATGATTGGTTTAATAACAGTTTGCAAATCAGCCAGTACAAAGTACAATCATTCCTACTAGCAAATGAATGGGGAAGATTTTAAGACAAGAAAAGTGTGAAATTTTCTTTGATTTGGTTTAAAAGGTATAGTCTGTTCACATTATTCTCAGTAAATTAACTGGGACTGCTCACAGATATAAAAGGAGAGACACTGGACCCACATTATAAATTAATCTTTTTTTTTTCTTTTTTTTGTGGGGGGTGTAGGAAGGGAAAGAGAGTTTCTACATCCACTGTAAAAAGAGCGCTGAATGGAAAACTTCAAATGTTTCAAAGCATCAACAAAAACCTGGGCTTAGGACAAAATAAAATTATTTATCTCACTCTTTCTTTTCCAATAAAGACTTAAGGCAAACATGCTAAATGTTTTTTGCCTTGTCACCTTTCCTAGCAAAAGAAAAGAAATAAAAATTTAAATGACTAAAAAGAAAAATTCTTAATATGCATTATTCATAGGTGATCTATGCCTAATAATTAAGAAAAAGAGCAATTGCTTCATCATTCTTTTGTACAGGATCAAACAACATACAGTATGGCTTTTGAATATCCAAGCTATAAAGTACATGCAAGGAGCAATGGGAAACTTGTCATATGCAAATGAGCTAACATAGGCAGCTTTTAGTGTTTATATGAAATAAAATCATAGTCTTTACTTGTGCAAAATCACAATTCCCCAAGAATTTTGCTGCAGGATTTTGCTGCCCATCTGTCCTGGGTTCAGCAGTAGCAGTCATTTTTCTCCTTGGTAGCTGGTGCAGCGCTGTGATTTTGACTTTCGGCCTGGGAACAGCACTGATAACACCGATGTTTTCAGTTACTGCTTGGTAATGTTTTGGTCTGACCAAGGACTTTCTTAGTTTCATGCTCTGCCAGGGAGGAGGGGAAGCCGGGAGGAAGTAGAGACAGGAGAACTGACCCAAACTGACCAAAGAGGTATTCCATGCCACAGCACGTCATGCCCAGGATTTAAAAACTGGGAGCAGGAACCCAGAAGGGTAAGGGGTGCACTGCTTGGTCGGGCTGGGTATAGGTGTTGAGCGATTGTATTCTTTCCTTGTATTTGCCTTGTCATTATTATTATTGGTGGTAGCAGTAGTAGTCTTGTGTTATACTTTAGTTACTAAACTGTTCTTATCTCAACCTGTGGCAGTTGCATTCTTTCGATTCTCTTCCTCATCCCCCCGGGACTGGGGGAAGAAAGAGGGGGGAGTGAGTGAATGAAACGCATGAAGGGCTTAAACCACGACACCATCAAACTATGCACGTTGGGGAAAGAAAAAAATAAAAGGGCACCACCACCACCACCACCACAAAATAGACAAGATTAAAATGTAAACATCTTTATTCCAAAAAATTGAAAATTTGTCTGAGCTGAACCATGCAGTGTACAGCTTTGGCTAAATCACAGTTTTTCATAACCAAGGCTTGAACAAGCCAATATACATAACTGCTGCTGGTGCTCAGCCATTATCCAGGCTGGCTGCACCACCTTGCAAACCTCAGCACCTTGAACACAAAATCAGCACTTTGCCTTGGTCATCAACATGGGATTTATTTATTTATTTAAATGCTAAAACATCATGAGAAAGTTCCCTTATTCTTTGCCAAACCCGAGCCGTACTGAGGCCTCTTCTCTGCAGGGCTCCATCCCTGTGCACATTCCTTGAAGGCCTGAATGGCACATGTCAGAGATTACCACGGCAGCCTGTGAATCATAGAATCACAGACTGGTTTGGGTTGGAAGGGACTTCAAGCTCATCCAGTTCCAACCCCTGCCACAGGCAGGGACACCTTCCACTAGACCAGGTTGCTCCAAGCCCCATCCAACCTGGCCTGGAACACTGCTAGGGATGGGGCAGCCACATCTTCCTTGGGCAGCCTTTCCCTGCACTTCAAATGGCCCAGCTCTGGCTGTCCCTTTGCTATGCCGAAGGCTCTTATCCTTCTGCCTGCTGCTTTTAAGTCATGGAGTCAAAAGCTTAAGTGGACTCAGGGTGGGGAGACATTTTGGGCTTCTAGGGAAGGAATGAAGGAGGGAGAGAGGGCAGGAAGAGAAAGCCAGTGGTGCAGCATGCACTGCCTGCCTGGGAGCGGAGGGCTGCAGGCAGCCCAGGCTGCTCATCATCACCCCTGACACAGCCCACAACTCCATATCAAAGCAGATAACAAGAACTTCAGTGTAAAACTGCCTGACTTTTATTTCTGTCTTTCCAAGCTATTGGCTCCTTCACTAATAATCGGGATTTATTACTGGGCCCATCTGCTGCCTCTCTAAGGTCAAAAGGTAAACCACAGCCATCGTTGATGTCACCATCGAGGTAGCTAGTAGCAAATGGACCCTGACAAGTGTACTTTGAAAAGAATATTGTGGCAAGAGCACTCTGAGCATGAAAGTCAAGCTGATAAAGAAAATAAAGTCCAAAATACTACAAAGATGTCAGCTTTTAACCCATTAATCCAAGTGATGGAGTCCAGCTGTCAGTCTTATATCCGAGCAGCAGTCAGAAAGAAGAATGAGCTCCTATGCCCAGTGAAATGTAATCGGGTCAATCTCTCTGCAAAGAAATTTCTAGCGCATTGCATTTTACTGTATTCTTAGCGCAGGCTTCTCAAAGACACCAAGAAGTAGGAATGGAAAGAGAATGAAGTCCTTGCCACAACATTCACCATTTCTTCTTGACGTAACTACAGTTCATGAAGAGCCATCAGTCTGGCTTTGTTTTTCAGCTTTTCATTTTCACTCACCAAGACCTGGCTCTGAGGCAATTATTTCTGTAGCTAAAGCCACATTTTCTGAGTTCAAGGTATAACCTCTGTCCCTTGCAACTGCAGCCCTTCTGATTTCTGATGCTGCACTAATAAGGATCATGGTTTTCCTTCTGCGTTGCTCTGTGTTTTTATTCAGGTGATGTAAAGGGACCGCAGCTAAGGTTAAACTCTCCAGATAATTTTGTTGGTATGTTTTATCAGTTTCTGGGCAGGAAACTCCTTTTCGACTACATTTCCAGCTGAGAATAGAAAGTGAAAAGGGCAGAAAGACTGATGCAAGATAGAGCCGTTCTTTTTCCAGTGGAGATGGAGGATTTACCTCACAGTTTGAGAACAAATTAGAAACTGACAATGTGTCAACAAAGAATTACTTGCTTTGTCTCAGCTAATGTTTCAGAGAGGTTATCTATATCCATGCAGCAACACCGCAAACAAGCAGCAGGTTGCTGACAACTGATGTAAATAGCTACAATTCCTTTACTCTCAGGGTCATACATTACCAGCGTCATTTTCTTCTTTCCATATCAAGCAGTTGGTGGAGATAGTGATTTGCAGCACATATATACAAATAAATTCCCACTCGTCAGAGACGTAAAGCAGATATTTTTTCTGATTTCAGGTGCCATCAGAAAGTGCTCATGGTCTGCAAAGACTCCGGTAATTTATTTTTACCTTCTGAGGGAAGGATGGGGAGTGACAATGCAAGGCATGGGTAGGCAGAAGTTTGCCCAGATTAAACCTTCATCTGTTTTACTTTTTTACCCTGCATATAAGGACATAGCATGATCAAAACTTACATTTTTTTCCAGGCACCAAGCAAGAGGAATGTACACTGGCATTGTGTCTGCATGCAATTAGTGGTGAGTTTTTCTTATGCTTTCTTTTACATGTAAGGTGATGATGACCACAATTTGAACTAAGACTCTTTCTTGCATAGATGCCACATGCTTTCCTTCGATGTTTATACCCCTTTGAGTGTTTTCTTCTAATGCCACTGCTAAAACTCCAGGACTGATCAGTTAAATTCAGATTCACCTCCAGACAAAACTCTCTTTATGCACCTTTCTAACACCCCTATCCTAACACTTGCAGACAAGTATATTCCATACCAGATTCTGCCAGTTTTAAAGACCAGTTAGCCACAGACACATACAGTGATAACACTCTGAAGTGGGTTATTTTCAGAGGAGAAAGTGTGGGCTCCAATTTCAGACCATACACCATATCATAACAGAGCAACCTGTGAGGGAATTACTGAGGCTTGGAGACTTCCCTCCAGCAGTGCTGCTTGTTGCACCAGGATAGCTGAAGCAGTGGTATTTGGGCCTGCCCATTGTGTAGTCCAGCACATGCCTGCACAGCTCATCTTTCCTTCTAACTCTTTCCCATACTGCTAATTCCTCCAAGAGGTCTTTTTTTGCATCACCTAAGTGCTACTGGCAGTATTTGGGAAGTGACTGGACGCCCTTAGCATTACATTAAGAAGTCCTTAGTCCACTGTCATTTCATTGCTGCTCTGAATGAGTTTTTTCCTGTAAGGCTCAAATCACAAAAGCCATCTGCATCTGAGGTGGTTTGTTCATGAATGCACATAATAAATGCGTTATATACAGGTAGGCTGCTGGACTGAAGTCAAGTGGTATAATTTTGGGGAATTTTGAAGCACTCACTTTAAAGGTTTGTGCTGCTGCAATGTATAAATCTTCCTCAGTACGATACATACATAAATTAGTGAGAATGAAATTGTCCCCTGGAAAGTGAGAGTTTTACATGTGGAGTCTACATTGAGTCATCAAAATGTGAAAGGTTAAAAGTCTTGCTTTCATGACCAATTTCAGCACAGCCTCACTTTTGGAGCTGTCTGAACACCTGGGTTGTTTTCCAGTGTATTTGATTCTCTAGAATAAAAGTGGTCTGCAAAGAAGGCTTAAGAGCAAATAAACTGAATGAAAATCTAGTCACAGTGGTCAGATTGTCAGTCATGGAGGTTACATCTGTCTCTCTCTGTGCAAGGAATGGGTATGGCAGGAGCAGACAGAGGGCAAATTTACCCCCTGGTACCTCACCAATCTACCTGCACTCAGAAAGAAGTAATTGCCTCTAGAGATGATTGGATATTTCAGTCTCTGTTTGTTCCTCAGCCTCTGCTGAGGTTAAAACTGTGCCAACTGCTGATAACATTAATGTTTTTCTGGTATGGAAACCTATTCACCAGAGATCATAATGGGAGTATCAGTGTTTACTACAAGTCCTTCGCAGTTATCAGATATTAATGACCTTTAGTCTGTATTGAACTCACAGGCCAGACCAAAGCCAGGAATAAAGAGAGAGAGAAAGAAGAGTGATGTCTGCTTTATTTCAATAATACAGAAACTGAGATGTGACAAATTTGAAAAGGAATCGTGTAAATCCTGTAAATTTTTCTCTCTGAGGTCATTAAGGGAAAAGCCATTCAATTGTTTTAAAATAGAGGGGAAAAAATAAAACCACACACAAAAATACTATGCGATAGATGAACACTTGTGCCTTGGGAGGAACACAATTTAGACTCAGAAGCATCATTGTACTTCTCACAATTACATTTGTTCACCTGCTTCTTAAGTGTACGCTTGTGGCTTGTTAACAAAATGGAATTGTTTGCTATACAGAGGCTCCTAGGTGCAAAGTTAGACCTAGCCTTGTATTTTTGGCCTCCTGTTGTACCGCATGGCAGGTTTTTGAGTTTTCTTCCTGTTTTTAATGTGTCTTCTTTGTGTTCTTTGTAATTATAAAAGTAGAATCTCTTAAGTCTTTCGTCCTTCAAATCAACATGGCAAAAATATCGATTCAGGTAATGAGGCACAGGTGTGCCTTGTAGGCACTCCATAAAGAACTCTTTACTGGGGAATCAGCCCAAAGTTACTCAGTACATTTCTGTAATTGTGCCACATTAGACAAATTCACTATATCAAATAGCCCACATGCTCACATTTCCACCTGAGTAGGGTGACACTAGGTTGTGCACTTGGGTTGTAATAAATAAGGGGAAAGAAAAAACAATCAGTTTAAGCAGACTTGCTAAACAGAACTTTCTTGCTTTTTCACTCTCTTATCTAATCATGACTCTTAATTTCTGCATTTTACTTTGAAGTGAAAAAATCCCCAAAACCTGGTGATAGAAGTTTCCACTAATGTCATTCAGGTCAATGAGCAGTTGGTGTAATTTTTTCATTCTTTTGTCCCTCTCCTATCCTTTCTTTTTATAGCAATGGTATTAATGTGTGTGAGACACTCTGCTCCAGCTTCAGACAGTCATTTTTCAAATAACTCCTTTGTGTATCAGAAACATGATCTGTAATTTTTTTGATTAAATGGTCTGATTGCCCCTCAATGTGTTTGTAGCTTCATCCCAAGCATTGTGAGACACTACACCATTTTGATTAAATCCTCAGAAGACATTACTTAATGTTTACTGCCTAAAATAACTTATAACTGTTTTCCTTTATCTGTGATTTTTCCCCCCTTTAAACTCGATTTGTTTCTCTGACTGAATAAATGTTTCAGTCCCTCATTTTTTAATGTTTTACTGCCATGTGGTCATTTGTTTCTAGTTATTTAGTTGGGGTATTTTTTTTGTTTGTTTGTTTTTGTTTGGTTTTTTTTTTTTTTGTTTTTTTTTGGTTTTTTTTTTTTTTTTGTTAGCAATTCGTTGACACAATTTAAGCATTCTGAGACTCTTCCTTTTTTATTTCCATCATGAAAGAATCTTCACGGACTTAAGCCTACCTGTCAAAGTGCAAGAGAGTTGTCATTGAAACTGGAGATTACTGTCCATAAGGTTGCTTAAAAAAAAAAAATAAAGAGTTCTCAATGTATCAAAGCTCTTCAAGATCAACAACCGGCTTCTTCTCACAGAACAGTTCTTAAAAGGCTAATAATTTTCCATGTCTGTCATAAAATTGACCACTCAATTGTGATGAATTTCTTCAACCCAGAGACTGCAGCTCCGGTTGTATCATTTGTAGAGACTGTTTAATTAAGACTACATAAAATTTTGCTCCAAAACAATACAATAGTGTGAAGCCCTTGGGCAGCAGAACTGTAAAGCAATGGAATATTGTAAGTAAAAGTGGAATGCGGTGATTTGTAAAATATGATAAGAACCATTTTACCCGCCTATGTGTTTCAAGTCAATTAGCTGTTCTTGTATCAGACTGTGATAGGACTACTCCTTTTTTGTATGAAGTCACTGATTCCCTATTCTCTCACCACAACCCTCTTCCCACCTCTTTCTCCCAGTTCTTTGAATCTGGTTTGCTAATCATAATGCTTATGAAAGCAACACCTTTGAGGAAAGCATATAATAGCTGATTATACCATTTATTTCCTTTTAATGTGTCAATAAAAATTTAATTACATTTCATTTGGTTTTAGAGTTATAATTGATTTGTAGGAAAAGAATTGCCTGCTGGAACCAAAACTCGGAGGTTAAATCAAAAAGAAAAACAATAAAGTTGTCATTTTTTTTAAAGATAGAAGACTTTACTATTAAAAAAATCAATTAACAGATTTTTTGAAATAATTATTTTGAAACCGAAAAGACCATAGCTTCATCTAAAAGATGTTGTTCCAATAAATGATCAGGTACTGGAGAATTATATCCATGTCAGAATTAGTTATATTAAAATTAATGTCAGGAATAAGTTTGAAACCCTTTGTTATTGCTGCTAAATCTAAAGTCAGTTGAGATCATTTTTTTTGTATTGCCAGCCTCTACCTTCTCTCAAATGTTCTTGCACTTTTTAAGCGAAAATACTGTAAGAAACATCAAATCACATGAAAAAGCCCAGCAAATTTCTAAGGACAGCATCTGCTGATTTTATATTTGGCTACCCTTGCTAGGTTGCTTACAGCTGGTGATAAGATTATGCAGTTGAAAATGTATCAGTTGTAAAATTTGCCTTCACTGGTGTCAAAAGCAAAACCATGTTAACTGAGACTGGGATATCTGTGTTCTTTTTATCAACATGATAGCTTTTGTATAATAGCTTTTATCACCGGTATAACTTCATTAACTTCAAGTGAGCCATGTCTAATTGACATCAGTGTAAGCGTGGATAAGAAGAGATCCTGAGAACATTTTTCTGGAGTCACATGAATAGTCTCAGGTTGATGGGAGTTTTTCTTCACCTTGTTGATAACCTGTTTTTCTAATAGCTCTTAATTTTTATCAGTATCTTAATAGCAATAGGTAGCATCCCTTGTGCTACCACGAACTATTTTAACAGTCTTACTCTATTTTATTCCTTGTACTATGAAGTGGTTTCTAAAACGCTTGTGTCTGCTACAGAGATGATCTCTTGCAATGCCATTCATTGCGGTATGCAAGCACAGCCTGCTTACACTTGACAAATTTTGTGATCCTGCATCTTGGAAGTAACTTGCCTGCAGTATCCAGTGATGGCTACTGAGGGCTGAGTGGGTCCTCAGAAACAAGAGCTCTGTCTATAAACATTGACTCTCAATGTAATCATTTAGGCAGAAGAGCCCAGGATCTAGAAGACCCCTAAATTTTTTATTTTTTTTTACAGCATTACAAAATCATTTCTATGGACCAAGTTTTGAAGCCATCTCTCACTTTAACACAAACTAGTCACCTATGAAAGGCTCTGGAACATCTTTTTATTATTAGGTATACGAAACCAAGTGTCATTAATGGCATACATTCAAATATTAGTTTCATTGAGAAATCTGCCAAAACTTAACATCTGTGCTTTAATTCATGCATGAAGTACAGAAACTGCAAATCTCCTTCCTCCAGATTTTTTAAATCAGTTGATTTCAAGCAAACTCAAAGAATACATAGCATTTTCTCAAGGACAATAACAAACTATAAATTAAGGGGTATATATGCCTACTGCATATTTCATGGTTTTATGTGTCTGTCCTTCTGTCCAGCATTGGTGTAGAAAATGCAAACACATGAGTGAGTGAGCTTGAGAGTGGCACTTTTTGACAGAGTTACACGTTATGAATGGAGTCAATCAAGTGGGGAGTGAAAAATTCATTTTCTGACAGGGGTGTCAGCAGAATCATCAGGCGCTGATGACAACAAATCCA
This sequence comes from Ara ararauna, assembly GCA_028858755.1. Taxonomy (NCBI): domain Eukaryota; kingdom Metazoa; phylum Chordata; class Aves; order Psittaciformes; family Psittacidae; genus Ara; species Ara ararauna. The sequence goes on from CM054377.1 coordinate 98,474,159, forward strand.
TAGCTGGAGAAAAAACTGACAGGGTGGAAAACAAGAGACTATAATACTGATCCCTCCTTTTCAGCTGTCCAGAACATAATTTCACAGCAATTATTGCCCAGCTGGTTTTACTAACTGCAGGCTTTAGATGCTGGTCTTGTTACACGGCATGATGTACAAGATATTAAACAAAAGTGGAGAAAAATACTGTGTCATGAAAAGGAAATATTATTTCTCCCACTGTAAACTTTGAGGAGGCTGAGGTCAACACAGGAGGACTGATATAGTCTTTAGAAGAATATGAAGAATGATATTGACCTACTCTGAGGTTAACTCAATAGAACCTATAGGTTAGTAAATCCTTCCTCTTTTTGATAGGTACAGGATTTCTGATTTACATAGCTGTTATGCTTTGGTTTATTCAAGTGAGCCACAAAAGCAAGGCTAAGTTTACAACAAAGGGATAAAGGGATGAAGATGTTTTAAAGCAGTAACTTTTTTTGTTTGTTGTTCACATGTTAAGTGCACTCTGTGGACTAGAGTGACGAGGGTCCCATTTCCAACACAGCATGGAGTGGGTGATCTCGTCAACTGTAAAATGAAGCCATAAGAGCACAGCATGAAAATGTATTAGCAACAGTTAGATAAGGGAGACCTCAGCAAGGCGTACACACTTTCAATTGGTGAAATAATGCTTGTACAAATTGTTTTTGGTACATTAAGTACCTTTCACAGCCAAAATTAAAAAAAAGAAGAAAAAAGTAGACAAAAATAAATAAATAAATAGAGACAGAGAATTGCACATACAAAAGCCAGAACCAGGGCTTGGTTTTTTTTCTTTTTCCTCTCACAAAGTAATTTCATGCAGATCTTTTTATTGAAATTGTTTCCCAAGTTGACAGATCTTGTGTACAATGATAAATGACAAAGTGCTATGCAGCTGTCAGCCTGTGCTCAGGGAAATTGCACAAAACCTCCCCAATAATAATAATAAATATGCGTTTCTCCAAACAGAAGGTATTTTAAGCTAGTAAGCACAGTGGTGTAGTAAAGTAGCATTAAACAGCAGTGAGGTGAGGCTGAGGAAAGATTTATATATTTGTACTAATCTACCAGCTCTTACTGGCTATGACATGCTGACAAGGAAACAAGGGTTATGAAAAATGATCCGACACTATGCTGCTAAACCTATGAATTTCAAAGTGCGGAATAGTCTGTGGCTTGCCAGGATTGTATGCTTGAGTTATTTCAATGATTGTTACAGAAAAACTAGGACTGTGATAGCAAACTGCAAATGCATTAGTACCATAAGGAAGTCAGTTAAGTAAAGTGGCACAGATGACTGTACCATATCTTTTTGGAAAGTTACAGAATTTGAAACAGAAGATTAAAGGTGCTCAGTCAATTTAAAACGTATTTAAAAAGCAGCCCCCTCTGTTACAAAGAATGGCCACATAAAATTGCCAAAAGAATGCTGGGAGCATGTGGTACAAGTCATGTGCCACATCACAGAATCATAGAATCATAGAATAGTTAGGGTTGGAAAGGACCTTAAGATCATCTAGTTCCAACCCCCATGCCGGGGCAGGGGCAACTCACACTAAACCATGCCACTCAAGGCTATGTCCAATCCAGCCTTGAACACCGCCAGCGATGGAGCATTCACAGCTTCCCTGGGCAACCCATTCCAGTGCCTCACCACCCTTACAGTAAAGAACTTCTTCCTCATATCCAATCTAAAATTCCCCTGTTTAAGCTTTAACCCGTTACCTCTTGTCCTGTCACTACAGTCCCCAATGAAGAGTCCCTCCCCAGCATCCCTATAGGTCCCCTTTTAGATACTGGAAGGCTGCTAGGAGGTCTCCACGCAGCCTTCTCTTCTCCAGGCTGAACAGCCCCAACTTTCTCAGCCTGTCTTCACATGGGAGGTGGTCCAGCCCCCTGATCATCCTCGTGGCCCTCCTCTGGACTTGTTCCAACCGTTCCATGTCCTTTTTATGTTGAGGACACCAGAACTGCACATAACACTCCATGTGGGGTCTCAGGAGAGCAGAGTAGAGGGGCAGGATTATCTCCTTCGACCTGCTGGTCGAAGAACCTAAACCAGGTTGAACACTTCTAGTTAAGAAGGCTTCTAGACTAAAATAAATTGGATGTTAAGTTATGAAAGTACTGTCCAAATGTTTTCAAGTGGGCCTCAGATATTTGAACCTCAGTTCAGTGCTTCATTGAATAAAACAAAGAGTATATTTTAATACAACACAACACTGTTGTCTTATATATATTTTTGAGGAGGTGCTGACAGTCTCTGTTGTGGAATGTCATTTATTCCATATAGAAGACAAATTTTGATAGTTTTAATTTGCTTTTCTACTGGCAGAGTTGTGTGGAGAATAAGGCACGGACCCCGTTTCTGGTTAGGAAATGAAATCATTTATTTCCCAAAGGTCCAGGGTTGATATAGGCTGTACGAAGTACCCGCATGTATGAGCGGCTAATACAATTGGTTAGCTATCACCACCCATGTGGGTATTTTTCCTTCTTCATTGGTTGATATCTTGCTCACTGGTTGCTTTGATTGGATGCCTGCTTCTTGCTGTTGTTCCCTCATTGGATACTGGTTCCTCGTTTCCTAGATGATCTTAAGGTCCTTTCCAACCCTAACTATTCTAATGATTCTATGATTCTTTCTTCATTCTTACCTTGCCGAACTTTCCCTGCAATACTCCCCTATGGTCTCAAAACTTTCCCAGCAACATTCCTCTGATATCTCAAAGCTTTCCCAGCAGCTAGCCTAGCTCAGAAATCCTTCACATCAAGGTTCTTCAGATCCACAGAGTTGAGTACCTGAAAATTCTTTTGAGTTTCATTGTTCTTTTACTTCTGTAGGAATTAAAAATATTTCTCGGCATCAGGTACTGATGCCAAGAAATCAGGTATTTTTTAACATCTCGGTTAAACTCAGATAAGACATTGTTCAAGTTTTCCATAATAAATGTAAAGATGTAAAGCATACATCATTTGCAAGTATGGCTACAGGTTTCAAAAAGTCAGGGTCAGAAAGTCACAATGACTGGTTAAATTTTGCAGTTGTATTAATCTTCCACAGTGCTTTACTGCAGGCTTGAACTCCTTTAATTTCCTCAAGTTTCAAAAATAAATTAATTTTCAGTGATTTTTCTGACAAATTATATCTTGTTAATTAATAAAGAGTGTGAATGCGTGCATCTAGTACAATAGACTGTTGATCAAAAAGGAGTAGAACCAATATTTTCTTTTTAATTGGAAAAAAAATTGAAAATCTTTTAACAAAAACTGGTTTACACCAATGCCAGCCTCTTGTTTTCTCCTAATAATTCATTCTTTGGTTTTTTTAAAGATCTGTGGTGATCTGCTGATTGATGTTTTGTCTCAGAGAGACTAAATGTCTTGGCAACAAAAAGTCACTGTCTTTGTGAGGTAAAATGGCCAGTATCTGCTTAGCCATTGGGGCCTCAGCCATGTATATGACAGTAACATTGTAGTTAGTACATGTACCAATTAAATAAATTAAACATTAGATTAGGAAAAAGTAAAAATGAAAGGGAAGGGAAAGGAAAGGACAAGAAAATGGATTACATAAATACAGGAAAACAGAAATGCAATGCATTTGTTATTGTAGATAATCTAGTTATCACAGACATGAGCTGTGGTTGCTATTCTTATCACTAGAGAATTGAAATAAATGGCTAAATTAGCTTCCTAGAGTCAGTCATCTTTGTTAACAATGTGTGAAACCACATGCTAATGTAAGAATTTGCATACATCAAAATTACAAATGAAAGCTTCAGAAATATTAAATATCTCTTTTTCTTATTTAGTTGACTGACAATTTTCAATAAACTTGTAAGGATCATATACCTTCATATTTTAGGGTCTGCAGGAACTTTAATGAGCTGTTTGTTTCTATGATTTTTTTCCATTAGCCTTGAGCCTCCCTGATCTCCCATTGCAATGGCATATTGTAATGGGATACAAAGACAGACAAACATTCCTCTGTAAGCTCACATGAGATCTATCTTTCAGTCAGAATGAGATGTTTCCTTACTGTCACTCTTTTACTGGGTAACCATTTTCCTTCTTGAACTAATGTGGAGAAGGTGTAATGTTTACCTCCTCCCTTTATGTGAATCACTGTTTGTCAATACAACCATTTTCTAAACCAGACCACAGTCTAATGAAAAGCAGCTCCATAATCCTGAAGTGTGGTTTAGCAAAGTAGAACTTAGTATCATTTGGACCAGAGCCTTCAGTAAAATTCTGCTGTTTTAAAGAATGTCAAATTCTATTTCCTAGAAAAATTCGTTTGAAATGTATAACACCAAGGAGTTATCTTGTATTCATTCTCAAGTATAGGATGGGGCTGAGGGAGAAAAACGAAATTCGTTGACTTTCTTTTAATAGTTCATTGCAAAAGTTATCTCCATTATGGAGAATGAGAATTCTTCCTGAGTCCTTCACCATGACAAAATCTTTGAAACTGATGAAAAAGACTGTCCATCTATTCTTTCAGAGGATTAAACTCTACTTCCTTGCAGTATAAAAAGCACTGCTGATGGCCTTATTCCACTGACTGTACAATAAAGCCTACCTTTATGTCAACTAGATCATTTGAGGTAGAGTTTGTCATTAAGAAATTCAAAGAGGCGCTAGTCCTAAATTTGACAATCCACCACAATGAGGTAACTGAACAGATTTGTTATTTTTTATTCCAATCTCCCATTTTCCACTTTCTTCTTATCTCTTCTAACTAAAGCCCTGAAACAACATGGAAACAGGGAGTATTAGTGGCTCCCCACAAACATAGTACTCCCACTTTTAATTCTAAAGGAACGTCCCCCTTGAGGCCAAGTCCATCACCTCTTGCTACATCATGTCCAAGTCTCTAGCATCTGCATCAGTGATACCCCCACAGGCAGGGTCTTCTGCATGACTTTGCGATGCTGAAATAGCAGCATTTGACAAATTTAAAAATTGCTGTTTGTGCAGTCACTAAAAACTGCACCATTAGCTGTTTTTTCAGATTGCATGAGTGCAGATCATTAAGTGTTATTACAGTATTAATTATTAGAAATGTCCTGTAGTAGCCAAATTAAATTGGGATAGTCAACGACCTGCAAGTTCCCAATACCACGGATAATTTAACAAGATATCTGCCACACTGTGCAAGGTATCTTCATATGTCAGTCACATTATTTCATGCTAAATATCAGTTTAAGATTTTTCTCTCAAAGTTTGGAGAACTGCATATATTTGGTATAATGGTTATGTGGTCTAAGCAAATAACAAAAAAGACACTTGTGTAAGGACTACATCCTCTGATAGGTGAGAGTTAAAAATCTATAAATAATTTGATGCCCTCATACAGCATGTGCATTTAGTTTCAATTAATGCTTTACACTGTTGTGTACATCCTGACTGCTGTCATGATTTTATCTGATTTCTGTGGCTAATAAGTTTGAAATGAAAAAAAAAAAAAAATATTTTACTTGCTATTGACTACCTATGAGAGGAACAATTACTGGATACATTCCATTGTCCAGAGTAGAATGTTTTTCAAAATTGCAATACCTCCAGCAAGGCAGACCTTAGGTCTGTTGCTGACCTCCCTTCATCCATCCGGATGAAAGCAGTGTATTACTGCCTCTGTACTGTAGTTATGCCTGACAAATACTGCTTGGCAGTCTCAGATTCCAATCAAGCTGGGTTTGCTTAGTGGGACTTTCCTTTCATTGAATATAAATGTTTGTGTACGGTGACTGTCCAAGCACTGTGACACATTCAGCACATGTTCAAGTTTTCAATTAAAGCTTGTCCTTACCCATTTGAAAGTGTTCTTGCTTGGAAATGAAGCTCAGAAACAAAGGCGAAAAAACAGATATATGAAAAGAAATTAACAACTGTCATCAGCTAAACCTCTCCTAAACCAGGATGGTAGGCTGATACAGTTCTGTTTGCTATTTCAGGTAATACACAGCCAAAGAGTTGACACAGAGGAGCACATACAATAAAAAATAAAATAAAATAAATAAATGAGTGAATCCTGTTAGCTATTTCCTCACTTTCTACCTATTAAGGGGTACATATAGAATCATAGAATCATAGAACAGTTAGGGTTGGAAAGGACCTTAAGATCATCTAGTTCCAACCCCCTGCCAGGGGCAGGGACACCTCCCACTAAACCATGCCACTCAAGGCTATGTCCAATCCAGCCTTGAACACCGCCAGTGATGGAGAACTCACAACTTCCCTGGGCAACCCATTCCAGTGCCTCACCACCCTTACAGTAAAGAATTGCTTCCTCATATCCAATCTAAACTTCCCCTGTTTAAGTTTGAGCCCATTACCTCTTGTCCTATCACTACAGTTCCTCAGGAAGAGTCCCTCCCCAGCATCCTTATAGCCCCCCTTCAGATACTGGAAGGCTGCTATGAGGTCTCCACGCAGCCTTCTCTTCTCCAGGCTGAACAGCCCCAACTTTCTCAGCCTGTCTTCATAAGACAGGTGCTCCAGTCCCCTGATCATCCTCGTGGCCCTCCTCTGCACTTGTTCCAACAGTTCCATGTCCTTTTTATGTTGAGGACACCAACTGCACACAATCCTCCAAGTGAGGTCTCAGGAGAGCAGAGTAGAGGGGCAGGATCCCCTCCCTTGACCTGCTGGTCACTCTCCTTTTGATGCAGCCCAGGATACGGTTGGCTTTCTGGGCTGCAAATGCACACTGCCGGCTCATGTTCATTTTCTCATCAACCAACATCCCCAAGTCCTTCTCTGCAGGGCTACTCTGAATCTCTTCTCTACCCAACCTGTAGCTGTGCCTGGGATTGCTCCCACCCAGGTGTAGGACCTTGCACTTGGCATGGTTAAACTTCATCAGGTTGGCATCAGCCCACCTCACAAGCCTGTCAAGGTCCCTCTGGATGGCATTCCTTCCCTCCAGAGTATCAACCGAACCCCACAGTTTGGTCTCATTGGCAAACTTGCTGAGGGCACACTCAATCCCACTGTCCATGTCACTGACAAAGATGTTGAACAAGACCGGTCCCAGCACCAACCCCTGAGGGACACCACTCGTTACTGGTCTCCAGCTGGACCTTGAGCCATTGACCACAACTCTTTGCGTGCGACCATCCAGCCAGTTCTTTATCCACCGAGTGGTCCACCTATCAAATTGATGTCTCTCCAACTTAGAGACAAGGATGTCATGTGAGACAGTGTCAAACGCTTTGCACAAGTCCAGGTAGATGACACCAACTGCTCTACCCCTGTCCATCAGTTCCGTAGCCCCATCATAGAAGGCCACTAATTTGGACAGGCAGGATTTCCCCTTAGTGAAGCCATGCTGGCTGTCACCAACCACCTTGTTGTTTTTCATGTGCCTCAGCATGCCTTCCAGGAGAATCCGCTCTAAGATTTTTCCAGGCACAGAGGTGAGACTGACTGGTCTGTAGTTCCCCTGCTCATCCATTTTCCCCCTTTAGAAAATGGGGGTTATATTTCCCTTTTTCCGGTCATCGGGAACTTCACCTGACTGGCATGATTTTTCAAATATGATGGACAGTGCCTACACTTGCACAAAACTGTCTAAGTAGGATGTTTAAATTTCCTTGGTTTTGCTCTTGCTGAAGATTGTGTTATCTATTACTATCAAGACTGAAACTGTATTTTGAAACTAGGTCTACCAGCATTAACAATTCTCATCTATAGCTCCTGTGGTACATTGTGCTTATACTGCCACAGTGCCTTTGGTGCTATACACTGCCATTTTATTATCATAACTGTTGTCCAGAAAGCCTGTGATTTTAAAAATTCCCAAGCAACATTATATTTTTGGAACTTTATATTATTTTCTAAAAGTGCCATCAGTTTCTTTGAAATAAAAGCAGAAAAGGTATTGTTCTCTCTCAGGTTGGTTACTTACTGGCAATGCAGTTTGATTCAGTGGCCTCAGAGGAAAAGACTGGAAGTGCGAAAGTGATGGGGATTGTGTGGAAGCCCTTTTTTTATGCAATCCCACCCACTTATTCCATCTCTCTTACCACTTCACTGAAAGTTTTAGTATCTTGAGTTTTCCTTGAAGTTGTAATGTACTCTGAACGGTTGGCATTGGAAATGGGTCTTTAGCTTTGACATACTCTACTAGGACTATCAGCTGAGCTAGGGAAGTGTTGAACTGCCTGCTGAATGTCATATTGCAGCTATAGATCATGTATTCCTTCTCTTTCCTTGCACATCAAGCACTTTTGGTGCACAAGTATGTTTGTCGTTTTGTGATGTGTTAAAGCATGAGATACTAGGTATCAAGGTTTTCACTAGCATTCATCCTGTACTTGAGATCTTCAGAGACCAGTTACGAAGTTCATAGATAATTTCACTCCTTTTTCATCTTCTCCTTCAACAAAAGAATGTTTTTAATATGATTGCATCTATAAATCTTTTAACTACAGTCATAAAACTTTGTGACAGGGTAGCTTTTCCATATCTGGTCAGATTTCCTTGATGGCAACTTAGAGCAGCTGGACAGTTTTATTTAGCTGAAAATTCTAGCCAGAGACACAGGGAAACTTAAGGTGGCAGATTCACTCAGGAAGAGAAAAGGACATGTTTATTTACTTCAGCCACTTTATTATGTTTCTCTTCCTTTGCATTGTTTCTATAAGAGATAAACTTACTAAGGATGTGAAAGGAAATATAAAACAAAAGAACCCAACACTTATCTAACAACCCCCAGATATCAGCAGACATGGGGGAAAAATAGTTTTGTTTGTGTTGTTTTTACATCCAGCTGTATCAACTGCACAGACTGATCTTTACCACACTCAGAAACCAAACACTGAGCAGACAAATCAGCACATTGGCCTGTGGGACGTGCAGCCCCACCACTCTTTGTGGAATAGAGGAGTCAGAGATGTCCACTTCTGGGGAGAGGAATCAGATAGTTTAGATGTTACATTACTTAGCTGTCCCTACAGGGCCCTTAATGAAGGAACCAGCAAAGTTCACAGAAACAGTGCATTTCCCAAGAAACCAGAATAATAAGTCGAGGTTCTGTCTAATATGCAGTTTATTAGTTACCCTGGAACTTACTTTAAAAGCATGTGGCCGAATATGGCAGAGAAAATGGGTTTCATTTTGCCTACCCAGTAAATAATTAGAAAGGTTCCCACAGAGATCGTTCTCTCTAAATAATCTTACTTTTAAAATTGGCTGATATAAAGCCGTTAATAAAGTCTGATAAATTTAAGATAAATCTGGTAATTTTAATTCACTTAGCAACTATGAAAGAGTAGAGAAGCAACCTGAAGTGAACAAAGGGTCAAGCAGCAGGAAATTTATGCTATGAACACCAATTCACACCTGTTAACTACTGTGACTAGGCAGCAGACAACACCAAGCATATCATTTAAATGGACTTTTCACAACTAGGTGTGCCATTAATTCACTGATTTGGGTCATTGAATCTGTTCCCTAGCAATTGTCCCAATTAAGCAGCCGTGCTATTTATCAGGGTGCTTATTAAGTTGATTTGTGTGTGTACCTTTATTTTAAACCTATATATACAATAAACAGATGTTTCTAAAAAAAAAAAAAAAAAAGTATTCCCACTAGTAAAAAATAAATAGCCACACATGAGTGTGTTAATAATGCAGGGTAATAACCTCAGCAGAGAAAATGAGAAAAAAAAAGGAAAGAAAGAGCTATTAAGTATGAATAAATCATTGGGCATCAAGAGTATATGATACAAAATTTATACAAATGCTTGACTATAAAATTATCTCCAATATTTGCTTTTTTATCATTATTTACCAAAACCCTGACTGTCTGTAAAGCTTAATTATGATCTGATTTTCAACAGTGTCAAATGCTGATTAAAATGGAGTTGAAAAAGGGCACAAATGAATGACTGCCTGCTGTGCATGGGGTTATGTTCAATCATTGAGGATGCTTATGAGAGATCAATGAACAGGAACTCATTATATCCTGGCCAGAACTAGCCATAAGCCTGGGAAAGATGCTTATCTGCAGTCCAGCTAGGTCTATGAGGGTTAAATTATATATTGTTTTTACTGTTGTTTCATTTCACAAAACTGCAAAAGTCCAGGCAACATTTTGTCAGAAAAAAACAATAAAGAATATGAAAAGCCCATCTTCACAGAACATTGGACATTGCAAAACAACCTACAGCTATTATCGGATATATCAAAACTGACAAGTAAAACTTTGGCTGTTGATTGAACAATATTTCACATGGACAGCACAAGCTCGTCCACATTCACTTTTAAATGGAGCTGCTTATCCTGGAGAACTATGGGTAGGAAGTTTATGAGCTTAATTGAATTGGTGGTATTTGGATGATTGAAAAAAATTGGTGACATTGCAAAACTGGTTGTTAGCTTTTCAAGAGCAAAGCACCTCTCTTGCTCAACACTGAGCTCCAGGAGTGGCAGTGGATTTCAAGAGATACTAATCCTGTTCTCATGCCTTTTCAAGGCACTCAGTAATGGTTTATGGATCAATTGTTAATGTATTTGCAATTCATTTTCTTGTGCCTGAAAGAAAAAAAGTAGGACCCCAAATGCTAAATCTTAATGGATTGACACTTACATTAGTTCCCATGTCTAATAGAGCCTCATTTTTTCGAGGAAACATTTTGTCTTTTTTGACATCCAGCTGCAATTCAGTCATCCTCCAATCTCTGTCACATTCCCCCACCTCTTTCTGATAAGTCTTAAAGTCCTATTTTATTGTATGTCTAATTGTATGAAAATGTGTAAAAAAAAATAAAGTTTAACTCGTTGAAAGCAATTTTATTCTTATGCAGTCTACAGAAAGGAAAATAGGAAAGAGAGGAGTGAAAAGGCAAATGAAAAATGGTGTGTAAATTTCTGTTATCGTACAGATAGGTGCCAGGTATTAGCTTGAGCATGAGCCTTCTGCTTACATTTATGGACTTCGTAGTAAAGAAAAAATTAGCACATTCTGTTGTATAAATCCAGTGTTGTTAACTGTCTACCTGAAAGTGTATCAAATGCCTCATCCCAGAAGGCAGTTCTTCTGAAGAACAAGGTGGGTGGTGGGGGGAAGCAGAATGGAGATTGGGGACACGTCATTGTAGGCATTACAGAGCTCTGGAATGACACCAAGGTCCATTGAGACTACTGCACTGACATTCACAAGTCCACAAGTTCTTGTTTTTCTGCAAGGTACTGTATTGAAATTCTATGATTGCCATTATTCGTTGGGAAAAAAGGGAGATCTCAAGGTATTTAAGCATAACATTAATCAGTCATTTTCCAGTTGGAAGAAATTGGCCATTCCATTATTATGGATACTGTAAAATAGCATTTTTAGCTTGCAAATACATACCGACCAAAAAAAAGAAAACAATTACTCTTAAGTTCATCTATCGCATCCCAGACTTCAGTAGTGTTCCACTATGAATATGGGAAGTAGCTGGGAATTCCTTTAGAGCAAAAAACTGAGAAAGAGTTATGTTGTGCTAGCCATGCAACAAATTCAGTACGCAGTGATTGAAAAAGGAATTAACACTTAAAAAAACAGCTTGCATTTTGTATACCATTTCATTTTCTTAGCTGACATAAGCTTATGTCAAGTACTATTGCTGGATTCTTGAGATCAGATTGACAAAAGCAACAGGAGTCAGAGGTCTGTATGTTTAACTATGGAGGAAGATTCCTTCAGCAGAGTTGTTTTGTTATCTATCAAAGTAACAAAATATAATATTTGGATTTGTTTTGGTCTCTCATTCACTAGACCCTAGTAGGTGTTCTGTTTCGTTCTCCATGGGTCATACTTGCAAATATTTAATAGTTTAAAATTAATTTTAAAAGCTTATAAATAGACACTAATTTATTACTGCCTCTAGATGTGGATGCAGGAATGTGTAAGAGCAGAGAGGAGAAATGTGGAAGTGATATAGTAAAAGAAATCACATTAAGTCAGGAATAGATTTGTGAGATATATCAGCCAGGCTTAGGAACTGCCTGTATGCATCCTGGATACCAAATCTGTGAGAGGAATTCTAGTGAGACAGGAATAGAAATGCATGAACACTCGCTTGGAAACCTCAATGAAGTGGGTGAGGATGCAGATTAAGCATATCAGTGGTCATCAGAAGGTAGGTGAATAAGGGGATACTTCCTCCCCTCAAGCTCCTTCTAGACATATTCACTGTCAGACTGATGCAGTCTTTCCCTGGTCACAACATGATTAACTAGTGATGATCTATCTTATCATGACCTTTCTGGGACTGCAAGTACAGTCTGAATGATGGAAAGCATGACAAATTTTAGGGCACCATTCAAGAAATTATGAAATTCACCACCTAAAAAAGGGAGGATGAGAAAAAGGTAGGTTGAAAATGTCTCTCAGTGAAATCTACCAGTCACCCAAAACCAGATTTATGTTTTCTCTCACAAAATCTTTATTTCTCAAATCTATATTTCTCTGGGAATTAAATATTAAGGATTTCAATGAATTTCCATAGCTCTGCCCATTACTCAGACCTACTGAAGCAGATTCAGGTATACCTTGCATGTATTATTTGCAAATATACCTATATTATTTGCAAATATAGCAAGAAGATAATGGATTTATACTTCTTATTCTAATAACTTCTTATTCCATCTGTTTAAAATCAAAAGAAAGAAATTTCCTCTGCCCATATTTGATATGGATTTAATAGCAAAATTCACTCAAAAGCATTTGTTGGAATTTGATATTACTTACCATAGCAATGCCAAAAGAATCTAGGCCCATCCGATTTATAAAAATAGTAATAACACAATTATTTCTTTCACAAATTGTTAGTTTCAGAATGATAGCTGAACTCAGAAAAAATTATGGATTTCACGTGATTTTTGAAGCTGAGGTTTTTGTTACCTTCTTTCTGAATTACAGAAATATTTGTATGAAGTAAACATATTAATCAAAACAGCTTTGCTGTTCTCATGCTGTCAATATATTCTATCATTATTTCAGGTACGAAGTAGGTAAAAAGTACACTTCCTCTATCTTGAGAATTCAGACTGAAGAATTACTTTAATTCTAAAGGAAATGACTACTACTTAATTATGAATGTTTAAAAATATTGATACTGTTCTTACAGCATTTTTATTTTAACCTTGGAAATTGATGCATCCAGTATGAGTATGTAAGGTATCTGTTTCTCAGTTTAAGGAAAGATAAGGCCAGTCATAGAGGACTAAAATTTTCTGTCTATTTCCCTGCTATAGTAAAGCAAAGAGGAAATGAAATTGCTAGAATAAACAAGCCACATGTGAGATCTGAATGTAGTCCTTACAATTACTGAAAGTCCTACTGACAGAATAAGTGAATTCCAATGAACTACCTGTGAAATAAATGAACAGTGCAGTCTTCTCAACTCACAGAAAATTGCATTTCTTTAATAAATATCAGAATAGAGATCTCCATTAACCATTTTTCTCTCCCTTGTTTACCTGGTAAAGTTGCCCTAAAATTATGAAGGGATACAAGTATTTCTATTGTTATTAAATTCTCCAGCTTCACTGAGTAAAGAAAAGAGAAAGAAAGTGACAGGGAGTTAAAACCATTTCAGTAACAGAAGCCTACCCTAGCCAGCAAAGTGATTGAATGATCTCATTTCAAGCTTTTTGTTAGACAACAGGCAGCACTCTATGAAGATTGATACAGAAGTGTTGGGCTTCGTTTGCTGGATCATCAAACGGATTGATATTATACTCCAGCAGTGGATGAAGACAAAGTAACTGTTATCATACTCAATACAAGGGCTTGTCAGGAGCGGAAAATCATCCCATGTCACTGATTATAGGAGCGTTTCATGACTGTCATGTGAATTTATTAGGGAGATGTCATGTGCAGGTTGCTGCACCAGAAACTCTTTATTTGTTAGGAAGACAAAAACTACCACAAATCCAGGCCATAGAGTCCAAGTAAAGGTGAACACATATTTTTTCTCAGTCTGTGATGAAGTTTCTCCAGACCAGTGCATAGGGTAACTGCACAGATACCTGAAATAAACAAAGAATTAAAACCAACCAAAAAAAAAAAAAAAAAAAAAAAACCCAAAAAAATCCCATTGGACAATCAGAAAAAATGTCTCAGTGTGTTTAATTTGGAATTGATTAGACAGAACTAGCTTCTTATAGTTCAATGATTTTCCATTTTTCAACCAAAGAAATGGTAGTGCCAGAACTACCTGGTTTAAGATGAGGAATGTTACCTTGTTATGCAGTATTTTATTATTATGGGTGTTTGTGGATAAGTGGAGAGCAGATTTTTTTTCCATATTGGAAGGGAATAGCATTGCTGTCTCTCTCATAATGTCCAAATGCATAAATTTGTGTTTTCTTGCAGCTAAATATACATGACTACTACAATTATCATATTTAAAGGACCATTACCAAAATTAAAGTATATTGGCAGAACTTAGTTACCATAGCAGAAAATCCAAACAAGCAAAAAAATCCTCGATGAACATCTAGTTTGTAATCTATGTATACATTTTCTACATATGTATGATTATAGGTTTATGTGTATGCAAATGTGCACACATTTTTGAATGGCATCTATTTAAAAAAAAAAAAAACCTGTTGAGAATGTTGTTGACTGGGAAGAATTTACAAAGTACATGGATAAATACATGTAAACTGAATATAGGACTTAAAAAAAGCAACGTATTCATCAAAAGTTGCACAGCAACTGCAAGCCAAAACAGCCCTTATATCACAATTATGACCTTTGCTTCCCAACCATTCTGAAGTCCAATCTTCTCTTCATTTTATTTTTAAAGCAATTTTATCACTCATCCCCTTTTCACAAATCTACAAATTTAAACCCACTGCTGACATTCAGTTCCATTCTTTTTCATTTGGGCTTGTTTGCTGGAATCATCACTGCAGTGTCTCAATTATGTCCAGCAGTATGCTAGCTAAAGTAATAAGCGCCTATCATGTGTGTTATATTTTTCCCTTTTTTCTCTCCCTAGAGGAGAAATTTGTGATAGAAGTGTTGATACTGATTTTCAAAACTATACGTATTTATTCATCCCTGTGCAGAGATAAATGGGACTTTCCAAGCACAAGAGTGAATATTTACAGGTATGA
Organism: Ara ararauna; assembly: GCA_028858755.1. Classification (NCBI taxonomy): domain Eukaryota; kingdom Metazoa; phylum Chordata; class Aves; order Psittaciformes; family Psittacidae; genus Ara; species Ara ararauna. The sequence continues at coordinate 98,489,305 of CM054377.1, forward strand.
GATTTGATGAGTTTTAAACTTGTAGTATTATAAGGCTTTATTTTGGTCTCCATCCATAGAAACTATTGGCATCACTTTGGGGATATATATATATATATATATATATATATAAATAAGTATCAGTTGTGTTAATACATACAATCACTATATACACAGCAGATAATTCTGCATTTGAGAAAGTAAGTTTGAAACATTACACCCTGAATATGAGTTTTTCCTTAGTTCCAAATAAATTCTTTTTGTGCTTGAACTTGTCCCTCAGAAAGCTTCATCTCCCACACAAAGAGACTTATCTTATGCAGACAGTCTCTCATTTTCTTTGGAAACCAGACTGACAGACAAATACATATTCCAGAACTTCAGATGATCTTTTGGATATCCTAGATGCAAGCTATTTGAATATGTGTACATTAGTAAGTAGCGCATGAATGAACTTAGAAACACCATTTTGTTCTTAAAGTCAAGTTTTTCCTTTGACTTTGGAGATCAATATATATTATATTATTAAAGAACAAGAGGTATGTATTAGAAGATCACCCAACCCACCAAATTTAATCTCCCTCTGTAATAGAACAATCTCAACCAGTATGTGTCAATACATGTTTTGTAGCATTCTGGAGCATTTCTATTAAGAACAGGTAAGTTTTAAAGTTGGACAAGATAAAAAGTTTATAGTCATGATGGGAGAAACATTGACAAGACAGCTAAGCCTGACATACCTGGAGACCAAGGTTTACTCTAACCAACCACCACATTTGCATAGAAATTGCGATCAAAGAGGATGCTGAAAATTCTTTTACAAAGGTGATGAAGTCAGAGGGAGAGTTCAGAAGCCTGTTCTCTTTCTTTTGCCTAAAGACCCTGTATACCTTTGAAACTTTTCTAAAAGCATTGGTAAGCAGCTCAGGCTTCTGCAGGGCAGAGCAGCAGCCTGGCTGATAGAATGGGTCAGAAGGCACAACTAATGGAAGTGATTAGTGGTGAACAAGTTAATGGGAACAGCTAACACAGAGAACTGCTAGTGAGAACAGACAATATGAAAAGCTAATAGAAGGAGCTAATGACAAGAACAGCTAGTGGGAACAAATAGCAGGGGCTTCACCCCTGGGAACAGCCAACCTGACAAATATGAATGAAAAGCAACAAGTGCTGCTTTTAGCAGGGGGATTTAACAGCTAACCTAGTGAGTAAGCAGTGAAAAATATCACCCTAACAATCCAGCACCTTTGATCTGATGAGGTTTCCCCATGCAATAAGAGAACAAGAACTACTTCAAACTTGGAACATTGCAGAGTTTTGACAACAGGTCAGCCTTTCCTATAGTTGGACTCTTCTTTACTAGGACAACAAACCTCTCGGCAATCTACTTTAGTAGCTAGGGCAGCAATCATCCAGAGCTGTCATGGATGGACTTAAAGAGAACTGCTGCAGCAGTACCTGCCAGGGTTGTCTATGTTTTTCAAATTGACTGTTGATTGGTATAAATTTAAATTTTCATTCCCAGTGATAAATTTTGCCTCTTTTGTCTAAGCCCATTGCTTTGGTTAGGCAACTCTTTTCCCTGGGCTGAGACAGGGAGGCTTAACCTGCTGAGCTGGGATATAAACTCTTGCTGTCTAGGATATGTAAAATGGTAGTCAGAGTTAAAGTTTCCTTACAGATTCTATTCCATTCTTTTATTTTTCTCCTTTTTAAAGAAGAGAAAGGCAAAGAAGCAGAATCCCAGTAGGAATCTGATTAAATATTTGTAAAATTAATAGTCAAATAAGGCATTTGTATAGAAAACATTAGGCAAGATGTATTGCCTTGTAGACTGAATGAGGTATTTAATACAATCTGAAATTCAAAGGCTTTTATTAAAAGAAGGATGTAAGATGTTTCAAAATTGAATACTGAGCACAAGTTGCCAACTGTCAGTCAAACCTATCAGTGAACTCAGCTGCATTGGCTTAAAATTGCATGCTAATGTAAACAGACTCTTCAGCTCCTGTTGAAGGAAAATGACAATTTAGCAAATGTTATAATCCTTTAGGGCAAGCCTGAACCTTCAAACTCAGATTGAAGACACAAAACTCTGACATCCCAGGATGAGCTCTGGAAAGGAGCTTTGCCTCCCAGGGTATGTCTTTTGTTCCAGTACAAATACGACTGCAACTCAGATCTATGTAAAGAATTTTTAAGTACAGGTACCAGGAGCAGTATAGCCATTACAGCAATTCCTCTCTGCTTATTCCAGCAACTCTGAGTCAGTAATCTGTTTAAGCATTCGGGTGCATGGCTACTCCCTTTCATGCCCAGCTGGCCTTGGTGACCAGTTCTTTATATGTGGAAATGAATCTTCCTAACTCCTCCATCCACCACAATTTACTATTAGTGGAAAGTATCAATTCTGTCATCTTGCTCTCCTTGACACTTGAAAATACAATCACATTGTGTCTGCAATATAGAGGCACCTTCACTTCTCTCTAATGCACAGGACCATCACAGCATAGATAAGGAAGACTGTGCACTTGATCTCGTTATAATGTAAAATACCTACCTGGACAAAGTGTTCAACATTGTCCTGCACAATATCCTTGTCTCTAAACTGGAGAGACATCAATTTGATAGGTGGACCACTTGGTGGATAAAGAATTGGCTGTGTGGCTGTACGCAAAAAGTTGTGGTCAATGGCTCAATGTCCAACTGGAGACTGGTAAGAAGTGGTATCCCTCAGGGGTTGGTGTTGGGACCGATCCTGTTCAACATCTTTGTCGGTGCCATGGACAGTGGGATTGAGTGTGCCCTCAGCAAGTTTGCTGACACCAGGCTGTGTGATTCAGGTGATACACTGGAGGGAAGGGGTGCCATCCAGAGGGAACTGGACATGTTTGAGAGGTGGGCCAATGCCAACCTCATGAAGTTCAACCAAACCAAGTTCAAGATTGTACACCTGGGTGGGGCAAACGCAGGCACAGCTACAGGTTGAGCAGAGAACAGATTCAGAGCAGAGAAGGACTTGTGGGTGTTGGTTGATGAGAACCTGAACATGGGCCAGTTTCAGTGTGCACTCGCAGCCCACAAAGCCAACTGTATCTTGGGCTACATCAAAAGAAGCGTGACCAGCAGGTGATCCTGCCCCTCTATTCTGCTCTCGTGAGACCTCACTTAGAGTACTGTGTACAGTTCTGCTGTCCTTAACATAAGCAGATGGAGCTGTTGGAGCAAATAAAGAGGAGGCCCACAAAGATGATAAATGGACTGGAGCACCACACATACGAAGATGGCCTGAGAGAGTTGGGGCTGTTCAGCCTGGAGAAGAGAAGGCTGCATGGAGACCTCATAGCAGCCTTCCAATGTTTGAAGGGGCCCTACAGGTATGCTTGAGAGGGACTCTTCATCAGGGCCTATAGTGTCAGGACAAGGGGTAATGGGTCTAAACTTCCAACCTAACTTCCAAACAGGGGAAGTTCAGGTTAGATATAAAGGAAGAAATTCTTTACTGTGAGGGTGGTGAGGCACTGGAACAGGTTGTTCAAAGAACTGGTAAATGCTTCATCCCCGGCAGTGTTCAAGGCTTCTTGAACGACATGGTCTAGTGTGATGTGTCCTTGCTCACAGCAGGGGGATTGATCTTAAGGTCCTTTCCAACCTAAACCATTCTATGACTACATGTTCTACATCATCCTTCTCAGGGAGACCAAAATCTGAGTTGAAGTTTCTTGGAATACTGGGTCAGAATATGGACAGAGCACAGACCCAGGAATGACAAGTGTTCTTCTGTCCCATAATATAAATATGACCTCACTGTCTTCAGAGTCTATAAACAAGGATTTGATAAGTTATAGTAACAATTCAGTAATAGGTGCCCCATGTTAAAAAATGCTTGGAAGGTAAGTACTCCCTGAGGAAATATGTCTTTATTTGCTAGAAATACAAAAATACATCAAACAAAACAAACCAAAAGCATGCAGTTCTTGATATTAAACTTCAGTGTAAATCTGAAGTTACTTTGATGTCTGAAGGGGTTTAATGGGTTTAAAAAAAAACCCAAACAGAACCCTAAGATAAAAATAATCTAACTCAGTGGGCAGAAATTGCTGTACGCGCCTGTAAGTACTCCATTTGGAATATATACACCAAAATATTAAACCTCACAGAAAAGATTCTACTGTAAACTCCAAGTCATTTTAACTCTACTGGTTTTCTTGACCTCTGATTTACACTGAGGCAGGTAAGAAGAAAATCAGGCCCAAAGAGAATACTAAGACAGATTTTTCAATGACAGTAGGACAAAATCTTGTTAAAGCTACTTGTCAGAAAGAGGGATAAAATCCAATCCAGAGAACGTAAATCCCAGAAGTACACACAATTCAGTGTTTAAGGAAGATGTCAATTTTTCATCATTTAGTGCCTCATGTCCCTTGTTTCCCATTTCAGACTTTTTTCTATAAAACTATTGAGAATCTCTGTGTTCCATCTGTGGTATTAATTTCTTCTCCTGTCAATAATTTAATACAGCTCTATGAAAATATCTCCTCTTGCTTGCTTTCAGCTTCTTTTTTAAATCTGTTTTTATACAAGTAAAATGAAAAAAGATTGGTACGGAGAGGAGGATATATCAGGAGCCTTACTGAACAGAACTGAATGGAAATAACATTTTTAGAAATATTACATCATTATCCCCATTAGTTCAGTTAAGCAGATATTGTTTGCTTGCATGTTTTTTCAGCCCCCAAAACTATGAGACAAACAGCTGACAAAATAAAGCTTATTTCTCATGCATAAATATTTTTAAATATTTAAATTAAGTAGCATGGATTAGGCTGAACAATTTTTAGCAATTATCAAATTTACAACTATCTTTTATGGAAATAAAAATAGAAAGAAATATTTTAGAAAAAAACTCTTGACCTCTATTGCTTTTCTCATACGTATCAATTATTAACTACTATTGAGTCCTGAGTCTGACTAAAACGTCTGGAGGCCACACAAATTCCAGTATCACACTACTGTAATGTATATGTCTCTTCTTGTAGCATCTATCAGTCAGTGCATAGGGCCTATTGGTGTTAGATCTGTATTTACACAAATGTTAAAAAAAAATTACTGCTTCCATCCCATACAACGAGCAGAGATACCGTTCTAGTCAGTAATATAATGGCTTAATAATAAACTAATTACATGTTACTCATATATGATATATTAATTCCTTAATAGGAATTAAAAGAATTGGTTTTGCAAGCCAAAGAAATATTTGCAAGCCTAAATGCTGCTTAATTATTAATATTCTTCTGCATTTTTATTTTCCATGAATACATGACCCCAAGACTCTCCTGGGACGCTACATTATACGACTTGTTTAAATGTGGGTCATATGCTAGTAAAATATGTTTTAAATAAATGGTGCTAAAGGAATTTAAAGTAGTACCTCTTTTCCCTAAGGGTAATAACGAGCATCATATGAATTAAAATCAGAAGACACTCAACTACATTGTTCCTCTTCCTCCATCAAGCTGTCAATGGCTGGTCTCAGCTCCCCATCCTGACTCAGCTGGGACCATGCTGTGTTTGGGAAGCACAGGCACCAGGGTGCTGAGCTCTCTTCACCTTTGCTGAGCACTAAGAAGTTGCTTAAGCTTACAAAAACTCCCAGCGATGTCAGATTTTGCAGGATTGACCCCTACACATTTTTTTTAAACGATTACGGTAAGAGCATACTAACAATTACTGCTGGTTTAGCATTTTAAATATTTCAGTCTCTACAGTAAACAAAATGAGGCTCTTCTCTGACTTTTCCCCCTGAGACAAAATTTCCACTGATTTACGTGAGAATTTTGCTGGAGTAAGGACCTCGAGGCACTGCCTGAACATTTATGCTTTGTACTGGCTTTTTATCCATTAGAGGGTCTCCAAATTCCCATTGACTTTAATGAGAGCTCAGCAGGCAGATAAATCTGACAACGGTTATGCTTTTGGGAACTTCTGTACCAGTCTTGTAAAATTATTATCAAAATTGCTTTTCTGGTATTGTAGTAATAATATTGTGATAGCACCAAAAATCCTGTTCAGAGACATTCATTGCATATACAATGCTTCTGTTAATTTCTTTCTAATTACAAATTCTGACAAAATTTAGGATTCTTTGTTATTTTTATTTTTTCCTTTTTTTTTTTTTTTTTGTGTCAGGCTTTCCAACATGATGGCAACGAGTGGAGCAGCAGTGCCTCCAAAGTTATAGTACTTTACTTCAAAGTGTTCATCTGTATATCTTAGTTATAACAAAAGATTCATGCTTTAGGAAGACATTTGAGCTGTCTCCTCAGTTGGTGTTAGAGACATGATGTTTCCTATATCTATTTGCACAAGTATACCAAGACTCCAAAGGTGGTCCTAAGTTTGGTACAATGTGCAATACAAACTTAGTAACCAAAAGCCATATAACTAAGTCATGCCCCTTGCTATCTCTTTGACATTTGTATTATTTCAAAACTTTAAGGAAAGTTGCTGTTATTTATGATTTATTTACTCATTCTACAAACAAGCAAATTTTGAAGTTATTTTCCCTATAATTTTATGCAAGAATCTAAGGGACCAACACCATCTCCTTTATGATCCAGTTGTACAAACTGCCTTCATTATAACTGCTCATCTGAGCAGAAAAAGCAAATTTAGCAGTTCCTGAAGCATCGTGAACATATTTCTATAATGTAAGAAGTTTTGGCAGCTTCCTTCCAAAAAAGTTTTTTTTTAATATGTGGATACTTTGAGCAAAAAAAAAATGTTGAATTCCTCCAAGCTTAGTGATATAGTCATTTGGGTGGTTTTACTGGTAATTTAGGTCTTAATCATATAAGTCACTTTCAGATATAGCCACTTTTTCTGTCCACAAAACCTGCAGCATCCAAAAAATCTAGAATGAGTGAAGGGGACAACTGTCACAGAGTTACTTTCCATGTAAGTGCCAAAACCACTGAGAAGCTGCAGCAAGTCCATAACTTGGTGATTTCCTTACTTTCAGCTTACTCTGAGGAGCAGAGCCCAGTGCTCCTAAATCACGTAAAGAACCACAGCAGCCCAGAACATTATTATTTAACTGGAAATGGACTCTGGACTTGATTTTAATTTTCAGGCTATTTGTGAACGTTTTTGTCTGAATTTAAAGATACATTTAAAGCCGCTTATGGGAAAGGGAGGTAACTGACAGATGAGTGATGGACAGTACACTGTCATGTATTTGGCATTCCTGAAGTTACACAACTGTGGGAGGTTTTCTTTGCCCATTACAGGCAAGGGAAGCAAGTCCAAGGAAGCTGTTCCCTTCACCGACTGTATTTCTGCTGTTTAATTGTTGAATGCAGAGCCTACTCACCTAACCTCTGTGCTCCTCCCCTGAGAAAACCTGCCATCAAATGATGACCCAGAAGAAATATGGGTGATTGTTCTGCTCCCTTTAGGAAAAAAAAAAAAAGAAAAAGAAAAAGAAAAAGAAAAGAAAGAAAGAAAAGCAGTAGCCTGGTATCAAGGGATCTTGCTAGGATACTTGGGTGAATATTTTCTGTAGAAGCCAACTGACCATCCATCTCCCTTTTTAACTAGTGTCAAGGCTGGTTTACTTGATGATGATTTGATGCCCAGCAATTGCTCCCCCTTGCCCACTGAAAATGAGTGATGACAGGGGAACAGCCGTCAAATAGAACAAGCTGAGATATTGTAGCAGGGAGCTTAGCAGAGCTGAGTCCTGCAAAAAAGAACCATTATAAAAGGATGAAGTTCTGGAAACAATTGCTTACAGTTTGCTTTGTGGAGAATGTTTTGGCTGTTTTTTTTTTTTTTTACAAATTGTAAGATATGTTTATTTTGATAAAGCATTCCTGTAGCATAAAACAAAACAAAAATAAAAATAAAAGCAGGTCTTCTACTTGGAACAAACAGCCCAGTGAGGATTTATATAGAATTTCTTAGCTCTGCTTCTGCTGTTTTTAGCTGAACTCTGACATCCACGCAAGTTGGAAAGAAACAGATCAACTGCATCTTCTCAAGCATCAGCTGCTCAATGGGCATATCCAAAGCTAAAGAGCCTAGAAAGCTTTTGTACTTGACAGTTAGCAATTCTAATATGCATATATTTATAATGGTTTCCAACATGTTCAACTTTGGACATTAAGACACCTTTTTGCAAGTGCTCAATAATAACAGACCATACCTGAGACACATCACAGAGTCAATGAATGCTCTCACTTAAACACTTGAACAGATACAGAACAATGGCAAAACTAACAAACAAACAAAAAAATTACTGTAGTGTAACAGTACAATAGTGCAAGTTTATAAGGTACCTTCATCTTCAAAGAACTTGTAAAATATCTGTTCATGTTTTACATAATACTGGGAAAATATCTATGCAAATATGCATGTTCAATATCTGCATGTATTTATAATTAATATGGATGTAAATATATAAGCATATATGCTTGGTAAGCTATCAGCTATCAAAATATTACTCACACTGAATGCTATTCATACCAAGACGTTCCAGTGGCTTTGCAAAGATAATTATAGAGATGGAGCTAAAAAGCATCAGTATACTGGAGCTCCTGGACCCATGGGCAGAAGCCATGGGTGGATGTCCCAGCTGAGGATGGTCAGGGCCATTAAAACTTGTTGGTGTCCTCAGGTACAGCACTTTTAGTTACAGAAACAGTGAGCAGTTTTACTCACACCATCAGTTTGTGGTTGCTTCTGCTATAGTGATCACTCTTGTTTAGGACCGTGGGCTACAGGTCAGATCCACAAAGATATTTAGGCGCCTAAAATTCACTTTAGGACCAGATAAAAGAGGACCTTACATGCTTTAGCACATTTCTGAATTATAAATACTAATTTTTACTACTAATGATATTTTTTAAAATTTTCTTTTTAAGATGCTTTGGCCCTCTCCCTTCCAAGTCACGTATTTCCTTCCCACCCTTATCCTGCTCTAGTGTCCCGCTCTGAGTTTTGCCCAGTCACACTTTGTGTGATTGTGTGCAAGTCAGGAGACTAGTAACAACTAACAATAGAGTGTTGTATTTTCAGAAAGACTATCAATAATGCCTACAAAACAAAATTAATAATTCCATTACTGACTGAAACAATCTCACTGCATGGTGGCATTCTAGTTTTCGGGAAGTTGCAGTTTTTAACATTTCCAGAAATAAATGAAACTAGTCTGTAAAAAAAGAAGAGGAAAAATATAATTAAATCACATAATTTTAATTATCTAAGTACGAAGGCTTCATTGTAGACATCCTGAACTCAGCTGTCACTCTTCAGTAAGTACGCAAACAGTCTTCAGTAAGTACACCCTAACAAGTGTTATAAGCAAGATGTATTTATGATATGAACTCTTGAGGGAATCATGCACAAAATATCTATTTTTTACTGAGATACTATATGATGAACAGGTTTTTAATGAGGCAAAGTTACAAAATTTCTCTTAGAGCTTTTTTAAGAGGCAAAGAATGCTGCAGAAAATGCCAATATGAAACATCTATAATTTAAATCTATGTAGCTTTTTATTCCTGTCCTTGATAACAAGTAGTTTTTCTGGTCTTTTGCTTTCTGTGTCACAACATGCTGATATAGGGGACAAGTATGGTGAAGAAAAAGATATTTGCAGTTCATCTGAATCACAACTGCAGGCTTCTAGATTCATCAGACTCTGGATTTGCATATTGTCTGGAACAGACTTGGGGTCACTCCTGTCACAGAAGGCTTTGCATTAGTAGCCAGAGTGAATTAAAAAAATAAAAATTAAAAAATAATAAAAAACCCAAACATCAAACCAACAACAATTAAGAAAAAAAAAAAAAAAAAAAAAACCACCAAACCCAAACAATTAAAAAAAAAAAAGGAGGAAATGGATGTGGCAAAAAGGAACTCTGAGTATCACTACATCACCGATGTTGAATGGTATTTGCTTTACTGCTTCTGCCACATGAAGCATATACATAAGTTTATTTGCCCGTGTGCTTGTGTGCCTGTAAAAGAGGAGTAGCAGTAGATAAATGTGTTTGTGGCAGTTGGATTTAGATACCACTGTATAGTTTTCTACACTAAATGTATCAAGGACAGATATGGCCAGCTTCCAAGTTTGGCGACAGGTAGGTTTTTAAGAAAAAATATGATTTTTCTATCTCTCACCATCATCCATCCAAGATTAGGTGACTTTTTTACTGCATGTGCAACTGTAAACAGATATGAGAGACTAACGTTCCCTCCACAGTATGTTTCCTGTAAATTATGGCCCTTTTAGATAGATCTAAGCCTCCGCCTTCATCAATTCATAACACAAGCCACATTCTGCTGTTCCAGTGCCACTGTTCAGCATTTGGGTGGTGAAAGGTTGAGAGCTCTAAAGATGGATTTTGGCACAGTTAACACTCAGCTAAAATTTCACACTAGCTGATTTAAGCCTAACAGTGGTGGAACCTCAGCCAATTACGAGTCCGTGCCAATGAGGTCAGTGCAAGACACCACAGAGGATTAGCAAGCCTTTGGTGGTGGATGTGGGTCTGGCGTTCTGTAAAGGCTTACTAAAATGTAGGCAACTGAACTAGTTCCACATACATAGCTCTCATCTATCATAGAATTAATTTAATTTCTCCTCTGTAATGTTAATGAGATATGAAAAGTCTTTTCTTCCACTCTAAGATATCAGCATTAATGACACAGAATCAGCTCCAGTGAATGGAAAAGAATGAGTTCACCTACACTATAATTTGTAATTGGCTCACTCATGGGACTTGAGTCTTTTGCATGAAAACTAGAGCTGTGTGAGCTCTCAAATGTGTTCCATTCATGCCTGCATTGTCACAGGAAAGATTTGAAGGAATCAGTTTGCATTTAATTAAGGTTTCTGTGACTTACTGCAAAAAATCTTAAATATATTCATCAAAAGTTTTAAAGTCAGGTTAAAGAGGGATCTATGATATTGCAATCTGCTGGTATTGAGAAGGTGTTGTAAAAAAGATCATTACATACAAAATGGCTATTTCTTCATAGCCTAAACACAACTAAATGCAGAAACTCTGTCACAGCTTGTATGGAACTCTCTGCACCTTCTGAGTAATGTGTGGTGACTATGGGGGAGTCCACTGGGTAACAATTTATTTTAAGTCTCTATCACTGGGTGCTTAACTGCTGTTAATTTAGAACAGTGGCTTGGGGAACTATATTTGAGTCACACACATATAAAACGATTCCATTGTGACTGGTTTTACTGCAGTGAATGCCAGTGAGATTTTGTTGAAGGGAAGCAACACTCACTTTTCTCTTTTTCTCTCTTTTTTTTTTTCTTTTTTTTTTTTTTCCTATTGTACAGCATGTAGCAGTGCTCGCTTGTGAATCTTTCTGCCTGGGTTCATGGGACAACCTAGGGCGTCTCTGTACTTAAAAAGACTGTTCCATTTTGACAGCATCAAGCACTATTGCATGTATGGGTGTGTGGGGAATATCTCTCACACTGATAGAAAGGGTGCTTAATTCTGACATGTTTAAGTATTTCAACTGTACAGATCATTGAAGGAAATGGAAGACCTCATATTCAGAGACAGAAAGTGTGACAACTCTACTGGAAAGCTGAAAGTCCTTCCAGGGATAGAATGTATCATTACACTTCCTAATTCTACGACTGCTCTAATTGAACCAAATTTAAAGATTGTAATCTGTATTTTGAATAGCAAAACTATGAATCAAAAAGAAACTGGCATCTCTAGTGAAGTACAGCATCCTTTTCTGTCACCACCAAGGATATCCTTCTCCCATCAGTGTTTTATAATGATGTTTCCAAAAAGTAAATGTTTTGTCTTTGAAATAAAGCAACTATTAACATGCATTTTTGAGAGTCCTTTGTCCTTATTCTCACTGTCTGTGTATTACTCAGTTTAGACATTTCCCTGGTTTGGAATCAAGAAAAGAGTCAGCACAAATTACAAGGGCAGCTAAAAAGCAGGACACAGTAGCAGCAGAGCTACGACTTGGTGGTTAAGCTGCTTTTTGCTATGAAAAAGGAGTGATGTGACCAGCGACGTCCATTTTGGGCACAGGGGCGCTATTCTTGGCATTGCCAAGGTAACTGCTAGGTAACCTTTGGTAAGTCTTTGAGCCTTCTCAAACCTTGGTAAAACAGAGATAGAGATCTGTTGTTGGAAAGCACCTGCAGCACTATCCTGCCTTTTTGCTTCAGTTACTGTGACCAGCAGTTCTCCCATCTTTCTCTTTCACTTAAAGGGACTGGAGATTAAAGCTGGAGCAAAGGACACATCCTAAGAAGACTTGCTCGGTAGACAGCTGGGCACAGTGGTGAAGCAATTCCTGCTCAGAGGAGGGAGAAGGAACTGGGCTAATGTGAGAGTAGGAGACATAAAAAAAGTTTGGGGCTGCTAAAAGCCCTTCAGACCTTTCTGCTTTCACCGCTAATTATCAGGAGACTGAGTTCAGCCACTCCCACCAGACATGCAGCGCTGCCTGGGAAGGAGGGAACAACAAAATAAACCACACTACAGCTGAGAAGTCCTAAGGTCACTCCTGGGACAGAGAAGTAAGATTGGTGTGACATAAGCTTCTTATTTTCCCCTCAATTTCTAGCTCGATTAGAGTATGCTTGGCGTAACTCTATCCCTGTCTCTGTCTATTGCCATTCCTGCCTCTGCCACCTTCTTCCAGCCAGTGGCTTGTACACCTTAAACAACGCCCTTCCTCATTCCTCACAGATGCTGTTGATCTTTCAGAAAATTTTCTGTTTCCTCTTGAAAATGTCAGATGCAAGAAACATAAAAGGACTAAGGTATAAGAAGAAATAGTGAAACACATAACAGAGGAACCTTCCTTATCTGTTATATTTTGTGCATTGACATAGAAACTATTGTTTCTATTTAATAACATGTAATGTGCTCTCTGGAACTGTGTAATGTGATAATAGAAAAAGCTATCCTGTTGTCACGGTGTCCTTCAAAACCAGATTAGGAATCACTTATCCCAAGTCCACTTCCCCAAAATGTGTGATTATAGTTTAATTTCAGTGAAAAATTAGAAATACTCTACATCCATTGTGCTCCTTAGTATATTAGTATAGAAACCATCCATGTGTTTGCAGGGACTGTATTTTTAATGTATAAAGAGTTAGCTACTGAGGTTTGATCCCTGCCTGCCAGTTGAAAGAATGGATGAACAATGAATTTACTTAAGTAGTGTGCTATTCATTACTGATTTTTCTTTTTTTTTACTGCCTAGCAAGAGACAGTTTCACATAGCTGTGCCCCAGGGCCTTCAATATTTCTAAAATTAGCAGGGGACAGTCACTAATCCTTCGGGAAAAGTGCTAAAGTTTGACACCTTAATTAAGAATTGAGTTCTAGAATTGCTGGAAATTACCAAGGCAAAGTTATGGGTCTGAATGTAATTTCAGAGAGCAACTGAGAACATCCTGGACTCTGAGTTGTGATCCAGCCTAATCTTCCCAGCTGTGTAGGATTCGTTTTAGCTGGAGGAAACAGAATCTGTTAGAATTGAATTAAGGTATAATACAGTACTAAGGTATGTTAAGAAATAATATGGTTTTGTTTAGTCCATCTTTGAACACTTGGGGTTTTTCTGTTCTTTGAATTATGGGGAAAATACCTTTTTTACTTCTTACTTTTATATGAGGCTAATGTCAAAAACAGTACTGAGGCAGCTGGCACAAAGACATTCCACACTCAGGAGACTGTGGCCTGCAGACCAATCATACCATTTTCATCACACCCAGATGCAGTCTCAAGAAGTAGCTTTTCCAGTTAAGCTGCATGGAGCAAACAAAAGCTGATAATACAGGGTGTCAACTTGGAAAAGATGTCTTCTAGTGGATTAACCACTAGAAGGATTAGTCCAAAAATTTTGGCAGGCAAAAACTTGGGAGACTGCCTGAACTGTGAGGGTAACTAAAAGTTTCAAGCATCCATACAGATATGCCATAGGACTGTGGTGCACAAGACGGATAGTATCCAGAACATGGCCAGCATCTGACCTGACTTTTCTGGAAAAAGTATGGCACACCTCAGCAGACTAATCTGCTTGGAGGCTGTAGATGTATTTCTAAATCTTCTCCATTGTTTGTGACCTGAAGCACGAGGGTTTATATCCACTTTAAAAATGTTTTATCCTATCTGATGCAACTGTGGAAGCTTTTTATGATTGAGATAAATCTACAGTCTTCTTTTTAGCCTTTTCAATTCATTGTCATTTTGTGGCAATGAGTTCCACCAGCTAATTCTGTAACATTAAAATACATCCTTTACTAGATATACACAGCACTTTTGAAACTCAACATTTTGGTCTTCTGTTACTATAAATGATAAGCAGGAAATGCCAAAGTATATTCTCTCTAAAATGCAAATATTTTTTTAATTATAGTTGTGTCTACAACAAAGAGTATTTGCCTGTAAAGTTGTTCTGTAGTTATGAAAACTTGAGGGGGTGACATAGGTAGTATCAACTGCAGGAATTTTCCCTAGTGGAACTATGTGTCAATTAATCTGTTTTGCTGGGAAATCTTCATCAAGTTTTCATACTCTTTCCTGACACAGCTATGCTGGTGAAACTTTTAACCTGTAATGTAAATGAGTATTCCATCTCCTTTTCCTATTTAATATAGTGATTTGGTAAAAATAATAAAAATGTATTTAACAGTAGCAATACTTATATCTTCTCATGTACAGTCTTCTGCAGTTAAAACAGTGTGCCTAACGACTGTGTAATTTAGGACTGAATTTTTTCGTATACTTGCGTAAGAGAAATGTATTATTAGGATAGAGCGGAGTAGCACGTTTACAGTTTAATTTTCTTTCTCATTATTTTTTACTTCATCTTTCACCACTAGTGTGTTTCCTTTGTTTGTGTAACCACACTACCACAGAGAAGACAGCTTTTTATAAAAATCAAATTCTGTTTGAATTTTTAAACAGTGGATTCCCGATAGCTTCCAACACTGCCTGCACTATGGCTCCTGGGCCATTAACTATGAATTGACTCTTGAGTTATTAACTATTATATATGAAGGGAGATCCTGAATGGGTATGAGACAGCAGACAGGCTTTATATGGCTTTGTGTCTCATCACAGCAGGATTGGTTTCGGACAGGAAGAGGCATCAGGAGACAGTAATATTACTAGAATGCAATTCCCTGAATATTTTGGGCCACACGGTAACTCTATAGCTAATACTTCTCCTTATGGCACCTCTATAAGTAATCCAGAGGTCCTGACTCAGAATGTTGGAGGCACATAGTTTAACACCACTTTTGCCTTACAGTGAATTCCTTTGCACCAAATATTCACCATACAATTCAACTATTCTGAACTGACAGTCTTGAGCCAAAACTCACTGAAACTGGCAGGATTTTTTTGCTAGCAATTGTCTGACAATTCAGAAGCAGGGCCTGTGATGAATGGCATTAAATTCACAGTCATCTTAGTGCAGTGTTTGCAATTAAAGGCATACTTGAAAAGGTAAAATCAAAGAATTTACAAATACACTAAACATGACCATGTCTGATAAATTTATGAACATTCGCTTAATGTTTTTTGGTCAGCAGTTGTTCACCCAGGGGAACTGTAGTGTGAAGAAAGGAATTTAGGACTGTGGTAACTGTCCCCCTCATTGTCCCTGAAAAGACAAGCAAAGGCCTGGTAAGGCCAAAGGATACTCCCTGGTGACACCTATTAGTCCTCACCAGCGCTCATAGCATCACTAATTCTGGGCATAGGCTCCTCAAAACCAACCTCCAGATATGAGGAATTTAGCTGGCTTAGCTCTTTTGCGCCTTTCAGCCAGCCTCAGTTAGCTAGAATAAGTTACTCACCATAGAATCATAGAATGGCTAGGTTTGGAAAGCACCTCAAGATCATCTAGTTCCAAAACCCAAGAACCAAGAGTATTTAAAAAGATGAGAAGTTGCATCCCACATTTATTTAAGAAGAAAATATATTGTACTGCCTGCATGTCCAGCAGTCCCAAAACGATGTATTAACTGTGGCCTAAATGTTGTAACATTGAAATGAATTTTGAATTTTCCTTCAGTGAAAGTAAATTTGGTCATAAAACAATACTCACCCAACCAGAAAAATGCAGCTGACTCTCAGGCAGAACTTGTCAGCTTTGAAACAGTATACACCAACATGCACACAAGACATTATGACAGGAAATGAAGAAGGATATAGCCAATTGTGCCTGTCAGGAAATGGGTGTGAAAAATATAGTTGCTGAAATGAGAATTTAGCCAGGGTTAACACTTCTCCAAGTGTAAAAAGACTAAGACTTTTCCCATCCTAAACTGGTCACAAACTAATTATACACCTTATACAAAACATGCTCACAGCTTGCAGGCATCTTTGATTCACAGAAAAGCCAAAAGTTGATTCGCTAATATCCATGCTATTGCCTGCATTTCACCAGGCATTGCATAGTGTAATAGTACAAAAGATGGTTGTCTTCTTTCCTGAAAAATCTTTAATCAAATAAAAAAGTATATCTGCTTCAGCAACCATCTTTGCAAATAGGGCCATGTAAGCCAAGTCGTAGGTAGGCATTGATATTTTGTGTATGTTTGTACACAGACGCACACATACACTTAGAGGAAAAGGGAAAAAAATGTTTTAGGTTTATATCCCAAAGAATTTTTACCCACAGAAAACAACAGAAATGATCAACAGACATAAAACTTCAGTCTGCGTAAATTAAATGGTTCTGCTGCATTAACTTCATAAAACCATAATCCTCTCCTCCACAAACTATTACATGCACTGCAACATATCTGATTTATGGGGTGTAGAATCGATGGGAAAAAATTAATGCTTGAAAAACATATTAGAGACATTATTGAACAGATTTTAATTGAGATTTGATTTCAATGCCCCTTATCCACATGATTAATGAGTCCTACCCCTCGACTCCAGCAGGCAGAAGAGAGAGTCTTTAATATGACAATTAAGTATCTGTCTTTAGGTTTTATGTAGCTCTCTCCTCAGATCACTTCATCAGTACAGTGTGGCTTTTGTGCAGATTAAATTGAGACTCAATTTTCTCTATTTTCCAGCACTTACTTATGTTTTATGACAAGCACTAAATCAATTTTATGCTATTATTGATTTTTTCTTAAATGGACACAAACCATTTCGCCTTTTGCCCTTCTTTTCTACTTTCCTTCTATTTCCTTTTTTCACTGTATGCTTGATATACAGCCAGTTGAAGAAATTTCAAACGTTTCCTGAGATTTCTACAGGTCGTGCCAATTCATTCACTTTTTACAACATCAGAATTGACAAACTTAACCTGGAATTCTATCAAAACTTATATATTCTTTTAACGTGACAAGGTTTACAGGTTGGGCTTCTTCCCCCACCTTACCCTTAAAAAAAAAAAAAAAAAAGGAAAAGCGACTCCTCAAGGTTAGTTCCTCCTCTTTCTCAATTAAAAAAAAACCCAAACCAAACAAACCCACAACAGACAATCTTTCTAATAATTTCTGAAAAATGTGAACTGCAGCTTCAGCCGTAATTTTTGAAACAGTCTTGAAATCTAATTAATACATCGATGTAGGGAGAACCTATTTCATGGCTTGCAGGGGAAAAGGGCATTATCTGCAAGGTGCAATAACTCCTCTGAGATGTGGCAACAGCTAGTGGTACACCACGCAATTAAGAAGCTCTTGGTTCTTTAGGGCTCTATCCTGTCTGACCTATGGCAAAAATTAACAACTGTCTTGGGCAATAAAAGTAGCACAATTTGTAATCAGATAGCTTACTTTTTTGGCAGAGAAGGGTTTAGGGTCATGGAGGAGATTATGAAGGATTATCCTCTTTCTTTGTTTGAAGTCTAGTATGCCTGAGCTCAGCTGATAAAATTGACCTTTAAAATAAGTACAGTAGCTCCATTCTTCTGAAAAATCAATAAAGCCCTTCATTTTACCTGTAAACCCTGAAAGTATTTTTTTAAATGTGCAAAAAGTCTTCGTAAATGACACAGGCTTTACCTACTGAATCAAAAAAAAAATGTTAACCTGAATTATCTCTGTCATAGTATCTTTGCTCAGATGATGCTTTCTTCAACTTAATGGGAAATTTCAGTTGCCCGGAACAACAGATCTGGGGAAGAACAGTAATTTTTAGTTCTTTCTTGGTGTGATTCTATTGATATTTTGTGCCTACTTGAGATTATAATAAATATATGTACACACACTAAGAGTAAGGTAGATGGGGACATCTCTATGAAGTTTCAACAGCTTTCTTAGGGGAAAAAATAAAGAAAAAAGAAAAAAAAGACAACAAAATTAAGGGAAATAAAATATTAAGAGAAAAAAAAATCTTTACTTTCACTGCAATACAGATACTGGGATGCTTGCTGGGATGCTGCTCTGTATATGAAATGTAAGTCAGTGATCCAGTAACTGAAAAAAAGTTCGGAGCTATGTCATTGTGCTGTAGCTCCCTTAATTTATAGAATATTGTTCCCTTCATGCAAGAAACATGCCAGTAACAATATCAACTTTCATGATTAACAGGAGACTCGAGGGGTTTTTCTTTATTTCTTGGCTTTCTCTCTGTTTTGAGATATGAAAAGTACTGTCACAAATCAGCTTGTATGCTGCCTTTCTGCTCACATAAAAAGAAAGCTTTCCGTGCAAGTGCCAGATGCATGCGATGTTGTGAATTCTATATGTATGCCGGTAGCAAAGAGCAGAGGTACCCTAAACTCTCTGCTTCTAGCTGGAATCCAGATTCAGACTTCTCACAGGTCAGTGATTCCTTAGCTGTGGACTAATCCAAAATGAAGACGCACCATTTCACTCCTTTAGAGAAACAGCTGTTTTGCTTCTTAGGCTAAAGTATCGTTATTAATTTGTTCCATTTGTCTCTGTTTGGGTTTTCCCATTTTCTTTGTTATTACTATTACTGCTGTTAATATTGTCATTACTATTACTACTGTTGCTATAATAATACTAATCACCACATTGTGTTTCATGAAGATCATATAAATACTGAAAACCAGGAAAATTGCTTCAGTGTCGCACAGACAGCTTCCTTTCATGTACCCAAAAGCTGGTGTGAGTTAAGTTCCATAAACCTTTGTTCATTTTTTAGCATATTTTTCTCCTGTGATTTATTCTTTTCCCTGTCAGTCCTATTTATACCTTGTTTCTATTTTAGAATTGGCTTTTTTAAAAGTAAATTATATTGTTAAAAGCTCTTTATCAACAGAAGCTGTATTTTTTTCAGAATAGCTTCAAATACCTTAAGTATACTTTTTAAATTGTTCTTGTTGCTCCCTCTGCTTTTTTTTTAATTTATGTCATTTTTATCAACCTCTATTTATTTTCTGGCCTTGTGTTTCACATGCCTGTGATATTCAGACACGTAAGTAAGTGTACCCAAAAGAAAAGCCGTATTACAGGTTGTGGGTTACAGTTACCTTCTCCCTGCCACATCTGGATAGATGGTTTTGTTGTAGTGACTGCACATCTGACTTGGGCAAAAGAAAGTTAAGACAGCGTAATTGGCACTGTCTGGAACAACAACTTAAAAAGACATCATCATCTGGTAACCCTCATTCCTATAACATATATGTTTGGGACTATCTGAGAACTATTTCATTTTCAGGATTCAAAAGCACATGTGCAGCAGAATTCCACTTAAATGCTTTAATTTATTGTGGATTTATAAAGCCATTATAAAATTCTAGTACACAATGAAGGGCAAATTACCCTGACAGGCTGATCTGTTGAAAAATAAACCTGTTTACAAAAAATAAATGCTCTGAGTACAAAATATGAGGGCTGATAAACAAATCTCTTCAGCTTATACTCATTTAAAACTATTTTTTCTTATACGTAGGTGAATGGCATCACGCGCTTCAAGTTGAATGGGATTTTTGATTTAGCGCTGGAGACGATTTATTGTGTTTGAAGGCTCCTGAGGTTGTAATGCAGCCCTTGAAAGAGGCCTAGACAATACACCAAAGACACAGAGCTCGCAGAAGTATTCCCCAGCACAGCGTTATCAGCTGTAGCCTTAAAAGAACAGGAAACCTTTGTGTTTTGCCTAGGCAGTGAAGATTGTCAGCTTTCTGAAATGAATTGCAAGCCTAATCTAGAATAGTACCAATTCAGATCAATAAATAGCATTAGCACAGCACACCAGCTTACACACACACACACACACACACACACCAGCACACACAAAGACACACACAGTCATGTATTTCCTCCCCATCCCGATGAGCTGGGCTGCAGGGGTCGGTGCCCACCAGGTTGGCTACCTGTTGGAAGCAAAGGCTATGCCAAGCAGGCCAGCGAGCTGCACGATTCTAATTTCACCTTCAGTATGTACACGTACGCATTCGGGGCATTCTGGAACAAGCATTTCCCTGGCTGCCCGGAGGCAAGAGCGGGCCCTGGCTGGGTAAATCGGTGTAGGCCGCTGCTGGGGTTGTTGCCTGGTAACAGACGACCCCGCGGGGCAGGGTACGCCGTGTGCCGGTCCCCTCACGGCCCGTGGTTCCCGTCCGTCTGGAAACGGACCGTTCCTCCTCAGCTTAAATCCTCTTGGCTTTGCAAAGTTCCCGCAAGGGAGAGGGTGTCAAATGAAGGGAAAGGGTTAAAATAAAAAAAAAAAAAAAAAAAAAAAAAAAAAAAAAAAAAAAAAAAAAAAAAAAACAACCCAGAGAAAAGATTTAACGAGGTCAGGAAAGTCCCCAAGGGCAAACAACGCTGTGCCCCGGAGTCCCTGAGGTAACAGCCCGGCTCGAAGCTCCCCTCGCCCCTGCACCCTTCCTCGCCTGCCCCCTCCTCTGCTCGCCTCTCCCTTTTGAAGTGGCTACAGTAAAACACCTTAACTCAGCTCTGGGAGGGAGGGGAAGGGACCACCTTCAGAGTGCAGCTGGAACTGGAAGCTGTCTGCCTCAGCCGTTAAAAATATGTGGAGAAATTACCTATCATTCCCTGTAGAGACATCCAGCAACCATCCCAACCCAGCTTTTCAGTTCGGTGATAATATGCTCCTATCAGTTTTAATAGCCCCATGCTGGATTCAGGAGGTATTATGGATTGTACAGCAAGCATATTGTCATTAAATTAAATTTTCAGAACATTCCCCAGCTCATCACAAATACCACAGAGAGTAATCATAATCGGTTCTCAACACATGTGTAATTGCCTTCAGCTGGCGTTTTTTACAGTTGACATTGTTCAGCAGTGATAAGGTGATTGGTGATTTGAATACACAGCTTGTTTCATAGCTGCCGTAATTGAAATATGGTATGTGTGAATGGAAGATTACATTAAGACCTAGGATAATCACCTGACATGAGAGTAATTGAGTCTACAATCTGCCACTGAGTCTCTCAGGGAGGGCTGAAATGAAAAGAAGCCATTAGTAGATTATGCCACTGCTGGCTCGGCTCGGCGCAGCGCTGGAGCGCCGGGTTGCCGTTCCTCCGCGCCGGGCTGGGCAACGCCGATCGGGCTGGCCTCGGGGCAGGCCGGAGGGAGGCGGCACCACCGGCAAGAAAAGTTGAAGCTGCCCCCCTAGGTTGGGGGGAAGCGGGGAAACAGCCGGCCTCTAGAGAAAGCACCCTCGCTGTCTCGGGAAATACCGCTTCCCGTTGGTGATTGCTCCATCCGGTCCCTTTAGGAAGGGCAAGGAGGAGAAAAAGCGCGGAGTGGATTTTTTTCTGATGGTTTTAGGCGTGAATGATCCGACTTTAGCTGTTGTTTAGCTGCCAATGGAGGGAATAAGTGTGTGGAATCCTGGGGGGGGAAAAAAAAAAAAAAAAATCGAGCAGTTCCATGACTCTATAATAAAGGAGCTGAGGGCAATTCAGTAACTTTCTGCAATCCAGAAGTGCTCATAGGCAGTTGTCATTTTGGAATTTTAAAACTTATTCACAAAATTTGGTGGAAAACTGTAAATCTGATGTTGTGTTGGTTTTGTTCATGAAAAGAAACAATGAAAAAAGTTCCCTTATTTATTCCTGTTTTTCATTATGTGGGCTGCATAAGATTCTTTAAAAATCAAGTTTGATGTAAACTGAGGTTAATTATTAAGGGTAAGCAAGAGGAACAGTGTTATCTAACCTTTAAAAATAAATGTAATAAGGTGCCTGTGAATCTAAACCAAATATTTACTCCAGGTGTCCAGACTTAATGGGCAAAAGCATAATTGCTTTTTAAGGAGAGTATTTTATTTGTTATTCAACAAGGATTATCTTGTGATGAAGAAGTCTGTCTCCTTTCTTTATTTCTTCTTTTGGAGGGCAATACCTTGGTTTGTTGGTTGGTTTGTTTTGTTTGGTTAGTTTTTTTTCAAATCTACTGTATATACAGATCACAAACCCTGAACAAAGAAGAATTACAAACCCAGCTGAGATAAACATGTCAGAATTACTGTTAAGAGGCTGATGCCCAGAGTGTTTAATGGCTTGAAAAGATGATCAAGCATTTATGCAGCTACCCCTTCAAAAATTATCATTGAGCCAATGATAATCCAGTTATAATAATGAGCATTGAGTCAATTAAGCTTAGCATGCAGAGAAGCTACTTTTTAATATTAAATAATTCAATCTCTTCCATCTTAAAAAAAAGATAATAATTATGAAACCAGCAATTTTACAGAAGAGCTGTAATGTTCAGGTTAGAAGCCTATATAAAAAGCTGTGTCCAGGATAGCATAGCTAGCTTGTAGGTTGTACATCAGCATCTGAGGTTCTCCTTTGAAATGCTGTGATTCCCCATTCTCTCATAACTTCACACTTTGTGGTAATTTTCAGAACCTAAAATCTAGCTGTGCAATCTTGGAACCTGCTCTAGGAAACTGAGCTCAGCACACTGTCTTTTCTGCACACAACTGATAGCTACTTAACAATTGCCTGGCCATTTTTCCTTTTTATTTTCCTTAAAAGCTCTTCAAAATATGATTTTCTCTAGTAGTAGTATCTTGCATTCTTTTCTCATCTATTCCTGAAGCCACAGCTCTCTCTAGCACTTGTTAGAATAAGTCTGAAAATGCAATGGTAAAAGAATAGTGGTTAGGCTTGTTTATTCTTGGATTCTGCTTGTAATAATAATGTTAGCCAGAAGGAAATTTTTAGACAATTAAGGTCTATATAATCCAGTGCAGCTTCACTAAAAACAGAAGGATATGGGACTGGATATAGCTGAAGTGGTGATGTACAAATGAACAAATTGCTAAAAAGTGTAGTATCTTCCTCATCACATTGTACACAGCATGCACCCAAGGCTGCTACTGTAAAGGCTGTAGTTGTCCCGGTGAGCCCACACCTTTGCATAGCTAAAGGATGTCTGATTTGCAAAAGAGTATCAGTTGTTACCCCTAAAACACCCATCTTAATGCTTGGATCACAGGCTCTGACTGTGGGCTTGGCAGTTGAAAGTCCCTAACTGCTTGTAGGGAAAACATAACTAATTTTACCTGGAAGATATTGAATAACAGTAAGCATGGAATAAGTAATAAATTTTCAGTCATCTAAAAAACTGAAGGAAGCCTAGCCACTAAAAAAAAAAAAACCCAAAGAACAACACAAAATTTTAAAAGTCTCATTCTCACTTATGCAAAAATGCATTGATTTTGAAAATCTGGATTTAAACAGTGATGCTGGAATCACTTGGATTTAGCCAGAAGACCAGCATATGAAATACAATTCTCTAAGCAGTCAGTTCTGAGGAGTTCTTAAAAGGGATCTTTAACTCTTCTAACTCACAGCATAACTCAGTTATACTGAAAGTAACCTGCATGGGTTTTTTGGGCTATGAAATCCTTCCCCAATTTTGTAAAAATAAGTGGAGGGGTTTTTTTTTGGGTCCCCCCCCCCCCAATCTAAAGGTACAGGGCATTCAACAGTATGATGAACTGTAACCTATGGAAGTTCTTAAACAGTGTACTATGGAACAGCAGTAACCATCAAGAGCACAAGAGAGTTCATGAAACCTCTGGTCAGTTTTCTCAAAGATATGGGGGTTAAAACCCTGGGACTGTACAATGAAAGGCTTTTGAGGGAGTTTGACATACGCAAATGTCAAGGGAGAAAGCTAACTTGACTAGCTTTGAGAGGTGCAGAGAAGAGGATCTTCGTTGGTTTCACTATTACAGGTTAAAGAAGAAATCCTGCTGGAGAACAGAATCTGAAGATAATTCTGACCAACACGGCCTTAAAGGACCCTTTTATCTCATTACTGCCTCCAGAGGCACTACAAATTATCGTTTCCAGTAACCTCTGAGTAGCTGTTACCTGATTATTTCTTTTCAGGTCAGAGAATCAGCCTTTACTTTTTATTTCATGTCACTTATGGAGTGGAAAATTCAGATGTTCTCATCTCACTTCTTTGAGGAGTGTGTCTAGTATATTGTACTTATCAGGCTAGTCTTTGGGGTAGTGTGGCCTACAGACTTGCCTACTAATCTATTAAGAAAAATATCCCAGTCATAAAGTTATTCCTACAGAGTTACACGCCTTTCTGTTTTTAAGAGCTATGGATTGAAGCCAGAGGAAGTAGTGTACATTTACTTGAGCTATGCTAAACTCCCATACGCTAAAAGTTTCTTTAACAAATATTGAAAAATTTAAGACAAGTCCCTGTAACTTTGCAAGTAGGGCAGACAGTCATGACTTTGGTTTGTTTGACTATAAATTGCTGAAACAATGCAACTTAAAAACAATACAGTAGTACTGTATGACACTGTCAATATCATTTATAGCACAATTTTACACAAAGGCAGAAGTATCATAAAAAAACAAGTAAGTCCTATCAGGTGCCCTAAAATACCTTATGTCATAAATAAGTCAGATTTCTTAGAGGACAGCAATAAAGTTCCAGCAGATTCGATTTTTCCCACTAAATAATCACCCTGACCTTTTTCACTAACTTCACAATAACAGTTCTTGAAGAAGCAAGCAAACACAGTAAGGGATTTGTATGGCATACTCACGTCTAAAGCATGAAGAGAATGTAGAAGTCCATTGATGGTGCTAGTACACAAAAAACAACCTGGAATCTAAATCAATGTAAAAGGAAAAACTAATCAAAATCATTAGGCTGAATATTTTTAAAGACATTGACAAAATACTTGATGGAGGAGAAATTAGGTAAACAGATTTTGAGATTTTAAAGGTCTCTTGCTAAACAAATATATCAGAAAAATACGTAAAACCCTCCAAACTGCTTCTTTAACTTAGGAAATAGTTTTAGTCATAGTTGACATGGGAAAGTTTATAAAGTAATTGGTAGAATAACACCACACGTGAATTTGGCCGTGGAAGAGGTATCACTGAGCTATTTATCTCTGAAATCTCAATTTCTAGGGGTCGGGTGTTTGGGTTTCTTTTTTTGTTTGTTTGTTTGTTTGTTTGTTTCAGGGTTTTTTTTTTTACATTAAAATTAATGACTTCTTCAGGTAATATTTTCCTTTATTACAACCAGAAAAATAATCTTGTCTTTCTGGTGTTCGGTCTTCTGTGGATAATTCATACATTACATGACAGCAACATTACTAAAGCTTCTTACACTGTATTTTGTATCAGAGTGTGAGGAAGCAATTAAATTTTTAAACCAGCAACAACTAAAACCTCATTCTGTCACATCAAAAATCTAACAAGAAAAACCCACCAAAAAACCACAAAACCGATTCTTTCATAAAAAAGGAGAAAAAATCATGGACAAGAACTTTTATTAACTGAGCAATGTAGAGAGGGTAACTAATGACAAGAAATAAGCCCAGAAGTGTTGATGCCAGAAGGAACTGAAATTGCTCCTTACTAACTGAAACAAAATCAAAGCATTCAAAGTAGAAAAGAAGACAGCATAAAGGCTCTCAGATCTTTACAATTTTCTGGAAAACAGTTTTTTTGCTCCTGCTCTCCAACTACACAAAACTGTGAACACGCCTAATGCTGTGCAAGTAAAGAGTACTTCAGCAGTTCAGGGGTGTGTTATTTTTATACAGAGGCACTTTCTAGCTAGAGCTAATTATTCCGAATTTTACTTTTTCCAACTATCAAATCTCACTCCCATAAGCAAGGATACCTAAGAATATTACTCTCTGCCTTTAAATTAATCCTCACTATATAGAATACCAGAGTCTATTGAAGATTGTCTAGTAAGTACATCAGCTGGCCAGGGATCATCAGGTTTCAAACTATCTTTTGTACAGATAAGCTGTGCGTAGTTTGTTTGTGCAAATATTGAAAATACTTGTCTGTGATAAAGCAAATAACCTAGTATTCTCTGTCTTTGTGTAGCTAACACTCAAGATTTGTTGTTTTGATTTGAATCTTTGTATATTAGCACATGCTATGTGCTCCACAATTTCACTGGTAGGTGTTTACTCTTTTCCTTTTTTTCAGTGACCTCCATACATAATCAGTGTAGCTCTTTGGTATGAGTTCTCAAGTAGTGTTTAGTGTAGTTCTTCATAGTATTGATATTGTTTATTAGTTAATATTATTACAGAAAATATAATTAAGGACTGTTTCTAAATAGGACTTCTTACTGATCCTCACTGGACACAATAGCTTTTCAAATCAATATGTCTGCAGTTATATCAGAAATTTGACTTTCAAACCCAGGGAATTTTGCTTCCTGGGTAAAGGGGAAAATGTGCGCAAAGAATAGCAAAAAATCTGAGAAAACGATAGTTAAACATGCATCAATAGTATTGCAATTCATGTAGTGCCAGTTCTGGTACACTGGGATATGTAGACATCTAGATAATGACAGTACTCCATTCATCTAGTGTCATGTTGTTGAGGGTTTTTTTTAAATACATATTTCATACTCACAATGGTTCGAAAAAGCAAGGTTTAAACTGTCTCCTGTGGTATAGGAAGTGTGCCTGATTCAGGTCTCCCACAAAGCCCTTTTTGATTAGTTCTAGCAGGTACTTAGCAGCGGCCCACTGTAAAGTAAGTTGTCATTACTCTGCCATCGTATTAGCTTTAGACCTTGCTGTTAGAGAAGATGTACTTATTCTTACTCAGTGTTAGTGCCAACCCTGAAATAAGAGGAGCAGTACAATTCCAAAATGCCCCAAAGTTACTCTCTGGAGACAAGGCTGTTGATGACTTATCCTAGATCAATCATCATTGAAGGTCGCCTGTCTTATTTGGCAATATTTGTTCAGTAACTAATAAAGATCAGCCTGCAGTTATTTATATTAGGTTATCATCTCTCCAGGGTGAAGCTTAACCCATTTTGCAATGTTTTTCTCAACAAGACAACATGAGTTTCTCTGTCTGAAAATGAATTAAGTGCATGGTTTCTAAATATGGGATCTGACATTGTTCTTGTTACAAAAAGCAATTTATTCCCCAAAAGGCTTACACTTCAAAGGTTATATAAAAAGGTTCAAATATCAGTGCTATCCATTTTTCAATTACTGGGCTTCCTAACACCACAAGCTTTTGGACAGATAAGCAGTGGTATCAGTTTTCTTATTCAACATCTCAGAGGTTTCCAATTCAGCATCTCAGAGAAAGCAAATTTATTGTAATACATTTAGGTGGTTTTGAACCAGTAGTATCCTGATTGTTTCCCACAAGACTATTTGGTATATCAAATAGTATCTTAAATGGATATTTATGAAGTGCCAGATACTAATGATTGTGATTATCACTGTAGATTAGAAAGCTTGACTATGGCCAGACTTGCTTATCAATTTTAAATTTTTAATAATAGAAATAAAATAGATTTCATCTACCAATGAAAATGGAAGTACTTTCGTGACATCAGACTGTTCTGAGATGGGTCTTTCTCCAAACATTATCATACAGCTCAAACAAACTACAATGAAAATAATAGAACTTTTGCATAACATTCTATATGTGTTCATAGGTTTTGTAACAATCAGTAATATCAAACCGGAGGACATTAGTAATAATAATTATGATAATGATAAAATCAAGAATAATAATAATGATTTTCAATTTAAAGTAAAATGTTCTCTTCCATCAAGATATCATGTCAATCAAGTATAGCAAGTAGTAAGTGTATTAAAATGTTTATTATTTACAAAGTGAATAAAATTTCTTTTGCTGTCATTTCTAACCATACTTTCTGGACAACACAGCAAAGCTTTGTTATGTTTTCATTGGCAAACTGTCATGGGAAAATTTTCAGAATATGGATTAGCACTGAGTCAAAGCAACAGGTCTAGATTTTGTTTCTGCCAGGAATTTCTTGGAGGAGGAAAAGAAAATATTGATAAAGTCTAAACCTAAGTGGCAAGATTGGTAAGAGACAGCAGTTACTAAATCCACAAAAAATACTCATCTGATGCTATATAAAATACTTTTTGGATACAGTAGATTACAGAAACTCATCTTTTTCTATCTCAGATGAAGGATGTGGTAAGAAATGATATGTGTTAATCTGACTTTACTTACAAATTATGCCTTTCTATTATTGTTATTTCTGATGAATTAATCATTCATATTTCAGTAGATGAAACACATGTTCATAGGACACTGTAAAAGGAAAAAAAAAGGTATATGGAAAGGCACATTTTGTTCAGAAAAGATAGACGTAAGTATTGTATTAATGTTGCATATCAACAGTATCATGGCCTATCTTGCAAAAAGAAAGAATTAATGGAATAGATAGGATCAATTCTGTTTTATGTTTCACAGGAAAAAAAAAGAGAGATGTTTAGAGGAGAGAGATATTCTTCTAGGCTCTTATGTTATCCTTTGGCCGGAGGAGAGCTTTGCAATGCTGGTTCTGAGATTTTTACTGTCATAAGGTGTGATTGTAAGAAATTTTATGGAATAAACTATCAATTTAAAAAAGAAACTGGAACAGAATAATATAAACCACTGATTCATCAAAGACAGATTTTTCCAAAGTAGCTTTTGATAAAATAAGTCATATTTTACAGAGAGGAACATAGTGAACATTTTGGTGCTTCTAAAACACACACACACACAAAAAAAAAAAAAAAAAGAAAAAAAGAAAGGGAAAAAAATAAAAGCACAACCAAACCAACCCTACATGGGAAAATAACAGTAGAGTTGGAGAAGATAAGAAATACAAGAAATGTAAAATAGCTGAGAATATGGTTACAGGAAAGTCTACCAGAAGTTGTCCTAAGTGGACGGAAGAAGGGGATCCCTGGTAACAGAAATGATTTATCTGAATTTATTTAATATTTCTACATGTGAAATAGAGAAAATACTGGGATTGTACTAATCAAGTCTACAGAGAGCAAAGTGTTGTGAGACACTGTCAATCTCGAAGTAGATTGTGCAGCAAAAGCCAGTGGGATGGGAATTGAATAGTCGAAATGAGGTGATTTTCAGCAACACAGAATTAAACTTCATTTCCTGGATGTTCTGGATATAAGCTAATCATAATGTGGTTGCAAAAAAGACAAGTATTACTTTAAAACACATCAGTGGAGGTTTATTCATTTGAGATGGAGAAATGTTAACATCATGCAACAAAGCTTAGATACAGCCTCATCTGGAATAATGCTTAAAGCTGTGATTATGCATGCTTAGGAAAAAGAATTTAAACTTTAAAACTGTAGATAAGCTACTACTATCATTATCAGTTGACATCTAGTAAAAGATATTCCACCTAGTAATAAGGAGGCTGAAAAAGATACAGGCTGTCATCTATAAATATTTTGTGTCAGTGAACACAAAAAAGAGTCGAGTTATTTAAGCAAAGGTACAATCATGTCAAAATTAGTATGGGATGTAGAATGACTATAAATAAATACAGTCCACAAATAAGAGATTCTAACCATAAGACAAGTAGCATTAATTCTAGCTAAAGCAGTGAGATAAAGAAATCAAATTGGTTTTGAGAGGCAACTATGTACATTTTTTATGTAATAGAGTTGATAACCATGGCAAATGACTGGATGTGATGAGTGAAAGACTGTTTTGCATCCTAGACCCTATGTTTCTAGTGGAAAAAGAAAATATCCACAAAAATGAACTGAAGCTGAACTGAATCAGGTAAACTGATTATAAAAGAAGATGAACTTCAAAAGGTGTCATGTCAGAGATCATGAAGATATTTTTTTTTTTTTACCTGATCCTAACATTTGGAATGATAATAAATCTTATTAGAGAAATTGATTCCCCCTCCCATTTTTCTTTTCACCTCCCTAAACCAACCTTTTTCTATGAACTGCCTGTTTTTCTGTAGGTTTCATTAGAGAATATGAGGTTATTTAGTGGGGCAGCTAAACTTTCTTTACTTCATGTAACTCCATCAAGATGTTCCCAAGACAGGACCTGCCTAGAGGAAGAGCACAATACCTGGTTAGTCCAATTAAATTAATACCAGTTACAGAACATTTTTATTTCTGTTTGATATTTACCCTTACCAGCTTCACTGCAATGTGATGCAGAGATACTGAGTTATGAAGGGTTTACCTTTCACTAGAAGTGAAGTAACTGAATTAGCATATAATTTAACTGCCTGTGTGAAAGCACTGAATTTATTGAGGGTTTGCTCCTTTAAAATATTTGCAGAATTGCTAGGGTATTTGTAAGCTCATACTTAGGTAAGGGTGTAATTACTGTGTAACATGTATGCAGAGGTCATAGAACAAAGATTTGTATTGCTTACATTTTGTTCCTGTGGGCAAAATAAGAATCCCAGCTGGTACTTGGGGGTTTATCTTAATTAATATTTCATATCCAGGTCTCACCTTAAGATCTGTGCTATTACAACTGATTCAGTTATTTGTAACATTTTGTCAATGTAGCTTCTAAGGCTGGTATTGTATGGGATCAAGTAATCAACAATTATCATTACAATATTATGATTTACATATTATTCATATTCACTGTTTACATAGTGTTCATAGAATCATAGAATGGGTTGGGTTGGAAGGGATCTCAAAGATCATGTAGTCCCAACCTCCTGCCATAGGCAGAGAAAATTCCTATTGATATATACAATATTTCTTTTTCATTGTATTTAGGAAACATGAGGGTGAGTGTGGCATCAGCTATTTCATAAAATTCTTTGAATTAGGCACCCTTGTTCTACTAGTAATGCTTAGTAAGATGAATACGCTAGCCTAAATTAGATTCTTTCTTTCCTCCATTGATAATTAGCACTAGAGGGGATGGGTATGAGTTACCTATTAACTGCAATTGCTATGTTTAGCAGTGCATCCAGAAAAAAATACATTATCAATCCCAGCAAAAACCTGCTTCTTGTCTCATGTTTATTTTAAGAACATATCAGAAAAGGGAAGCTTCCTGCTGTGGCAGACTCTCACACTGCACTTTGTTCAAACCAGTGTTTGTTTATGTTGTATATTGGGCATATCAATACCTGCGTTACTGCTTAACAGTGTTAATTTCTTCTGACTATAAAAAATTCCAGTGAAGTATTTACCATGATGATATTAAACTAGCACTGAAGAATCTGTATTTGTGTAAATTACTTCATCTAATGGAGTCAAATTCTGCCACATTCAAATATACACAGTTAGTTCCATTGACTTCAGTGGAGTCAGGAAATAATTTGACTCTGCTACTTAAAAATTAATGGAATTTCAGCTTGTTACACAGTCTTACAAAGTCATCAATACCTCCACCTCCTTCAGGTATTAACTTCATGAAACAGCTATTATTTATTTTCATATGGTTCGGAAACACTCTATTAATGAATCCTCATGATCTTGTCTATTTATATTAATTGTGTTTGTAGTCATTGTTCAATTGATAAGTTATAATGAAATATGAAGCTTAGCACACTGTAAATTGTTAGAAATAATGAATATTTAATAACATGAATTTGCACACAATGATAACATATTTGATGGTGTACCAGATATCTGGTCAAATAAATTAACTATCTGTTCATAATTAAACTAGATACTCTTGCTTTCTTTTTCCCCTCAATATAACTGACATCTTCAATATATACTGTAACTGCAGGACACAGACATCAAAGTACGAAGAAGTACTTAAGTAAAAAGACAAATTTTCTGGTCAGGGTGAGAAGGGAGAGTTGACACCTAGATTTTCAAAGCCTAGGTTTTGCAATTGCTGAACAGTATGTATGGAGGTCTGTTTGTAAGAGTCTCACTCTTGCAGTAGCCTAAACTCTAATCCCAATTTCCATTTGTCCACCTAAAGATCACTTTGGACTCTGCACAAACTAGCACAACAAACAAAAATTTACCACCACAACTCCTTCAAAAGACAAGTGGAAGAGGACTTCCTGTCCTTGTAAGACTTGTGGTACTGCATTTCATCTGCATATAGCATCACCTGAGTTACTGTATTTCATGTAATAACCAGTGCCTCTATAATGACTGCCACTCTGAAAAGTACTTGTTAAATATCAAATTGAAATCAATCTCCTAAACATTCTTAAGTAGATTGGAGAATGGTATTAGAATTCAAAATTGGGTGACAGAAAAAACACTAGCCAGGATGCAGTTTAAAAGGGATGCAGGGGAAGTAATGCATTCTGGAATACATTTTTGGAACTTGGAAGTAATACATTTCTGCAGCAGAAATGACAGAAAGGAGAGGGAATTGTCAATGAGTAGCTCTGGCAAGAGTCTGACGGATCAGATAAAAAGAAAAGAAACTGAATCTAACTCATCAATGTCATATAGTAGTAGAAAAACAAACATAGTACTGTTTTCTAAAAAATGCAGTGTAGTCCCTTCACCCTTCTGAGAGACAGGAAAAAAAGCCACAGCTGATATCACGTGTAATTTTGAGTAATGTACAAAAGACATGCACAGGCTAGACAAAACCAGACTAGACAAACTAGTTTACAAGATTGTCTCAATTGCTAGGAAACTTATACGCTGAGAAAAGATGGAAAGCTTTTGGCTTGTTTCATCTCAAGTTGAAAAAGATCAGAGGAAAAACTGACATCAGTCTGAATATATAAAAAACCCCTTTGCACACATGGCTAGAAATGAAACAACAGGTGGAAAATTCAATGCTATGAGATTTAGGTTAGTATGAAATTTTTGTCTTGGTCTTTCAAGAATAGTTTCAGTAAATTCTCATGAGGTGACAGAGGAGTGAGGAGAGCTGTAGGTCCATGTTGTTTTGCCTTATGCCAAAGTGGACGTTTATGCATTTTACAATAGTGCTAGTTTTAAAGAAACAAATGATTCCCACTCAGTTTTGGAAATTAATGCTTTGGTGTTTTGGTTATGTTTCCAGGAAAAAGAACAATAGCTAGGAAGCTCAAAAGGAGGGAGGCACTGACTAGAGTGACAGTGTGAAAAGTCACATTCTTGTTCTCACAGTTAATTACTGCTGCCTCTTCTTCGTTAACTAACTTTTATGAATTATACTGTGAATTTTCCTCACACTTTGTATATTAACCCTCAGAACTTTCCTTGCTTAAGAGCGGGTTGAAGAAATAGCCATTAACAGATGTGCACTTATGGTCACAGGATTTTAACTTAGTGTTGTGGCATCCCCTCAGTCATTGTGACATGGAGTTTTGAAGTTGCCAGGTCACTTTGTAGATGTTTATCCTAGAGCTATATTCAAAAGGGGCTTAGGTATTAACACTGCAATAGGTAATTAAGAAGTTAGTTAGCTTGGAAGACATGAAAATTCCAGATGTAAAGTTTCATGGCTTCTTGATCAGCACCTGGGTTTTCTAAAATGTTTCAGCATTAAAGCTTTTACTAGTCAGATTACTAGGCATTGAAGAAATCTGTTAGTATTTATCTGTTAATATTTATCCTTCCCTCTCCTGTTTATTCTCCACACATAAAATGTATTGTGTGTCACAATTCAGAGTACTCACCCTTGATAGCAGACCCACAGGTTATTGGTTCCCATCTGGGAAGGAACTGTTTTTAATTTTTTGATGCCTAATTCAGGGCTGTTGATACCACAAGGCAGAAAAACACCTGCAGTTTTTCTAGGTGCATTCCCAAGGCAATACAGGAAAATTAAAGTCTTCTTTAATTCTCATATCCACATAGACACATACTTGAACAATAAAGTCCAAATAATGAGTGCAAATAGTGAATGCGGTTCCTTGAATTACACTGCAATGGTGTAAGTATCATACATACACAGCTCAAACCTTTCTGTTATTATAGAAAAAGCAGTATTTTCCATCACAATGAATACAACACTACATTATTTAAAATGTATTTCTGGTTACTAAATGCCTAATACATGGTTTCTAATTATCTTGGAAATAAGCCTTCTTTTACAATGAAGTGTACAGATGCGTTATTCTTGGGCAGAGAGTCTTCAACAGACATACTGAAGAAATAGTA
Source organism: Ara ararauna (assembly GCA_028858755.1). Lineage (NCBI taxonomy): Eukaryota > Metazoa > Chordata > Aves > Psittaciformes > Psittacidae > Ara > Ara ararauna. Next base: position 98,523,609 of record CM054377.1, read on the forward strand.
CATACTGTAATAAGCTGGCTATTTATATTGAGAATAAAATTAAGTACTGTATTGTAAAACCAGTGTAGTTAAATTTCATTTGATTCTTTTCTATAGCAAGTTAATGTGATATGTGATATCACAGTGAAATCTTTCTAGTCCCCATTTAGTTATTCATCTCATCTGGCATCAGTAAGAAAAATATTTAACCCACACACAGCCGATGTGCTTAAGAGATGCTGTGCTTCATGTGGGTTTTTTTGGTTTTGGAGGGTTTTTTTCTTATTCATTGTCAATAGAATTGTTTACATTACACTGCCATTAAAGGCAATTTAAGTTGCCCAAGTGTAGCTGATGGATTCGCACAGCTGGAGCAAGAGACCTGGTTTGGCATCTGGAAGCTTTATTGTTTGTGAGGATGTGAAAATGTAGAAATTAAGACTGAAGTGTTGGTAGTCAGAATATACAACATTATAGTTATAAACTGAGCATGTGAGAGATCTTGAGTGACTACAAGCAGCTGTGTCCACTTTTCTGAGCAGAACTGAGATAGAATCATAGAATCATAGAATAGCTAGGGTTGGAAAGGACCTCACTCAATCCCACTGTCCATGTCACCGACAAAGACGTTGAACAAGACTGGTCCCAACAACGATCCCTGAGAGGGACACCACTCGTACTGGTCTCCAGCTGGACATTAAGCCGTTGACCACAACTCTTTCCGTGCGGCCATCCAGCCAGTTCTTTATCCACTGAGTGGTCCACCTATCAAATTGATGTCTCTCCAACTTAGAGACAAGGATGTCATGTGAGACAGTGTCAAACGCTTTGCACAAGTCCAGGTAGATGATTTCAACTGCTCTACCCCTGTTCCTAATTCCATTAGCTTTGGCATGATTTGAACCAGAGTCCTCCACACACGATGCATGTTTTAGATGTTATAGATCCAATTCTGGAATCCATTTATTATTTAGATATTTGAGATCACTGAAACATTTGCTTCAAGTTTGAGGGAAGCATTTCTGCTGTACCTTAGGTTAAATTAATAGACTCATTAATAGACAAGCAGCAAGCCAGAATTAATAGACAAGCAACAAGCCAGAAACTGCTGGACCAGGAAGGCCATGTGACTTTCTGTTTTGAACGGGAAAATGGACAAGCCAGGAAACTACAGACCAGTCAGTCTCACCTCTGTGCCTGGCAAAATCTTGGAGCGGGTTCTCCTGGAAGGCATGCTAAGGCACATGAAAAGCAACAAGGCGCTTAGTGACAGCCAGCATGGCTTCACTAAGGGGAAATCCTGCCTGACCAAATTAGTGGCCTTCTATGATGGGGCTACGGAACTGATGGACAGGGGTAGAGCAGTTGATGTCATCTACCTGGACTTGTGCCAAGTGTTTGACACTGTCTCACATGACATCCTTGTCTCTAAGTAGGAGAGACATCAATTTGATAGGTGGACCACTCGGTGGATAAAGAACTGGCTGGATGGCCACATGGAAAGCGTAGTGTTCAATGGCTCAATGTCCAGCTGGAGACCAGTAACGAGTGGTGTCCCTCAGGGATCGGTGTTGGGTCCAGTCTTGTTCAACATCTTTGTCAGTGACATGGACAGTGGAATTGAGTGTGCCCTCAGCAAGTTTGCCAATGAGACCAAACTGTGGGGTTCGGTTGATACTCTGGAGGGACGGAATGCCATCCAGAGGGACCCTGACACGCTTGTGAGGTGGACAGATGCCAACCTGATAAAGTTTAACCATGCCAAGTGCAAGGTCCTCCACCTGGGTGGGAGCAATCCCAGGCACAGCTACAGGTTGGGCAGAGAAGAGATTCAGAGCATCCCTGCAGAGAAGGACTTGGGGATGTTGGTTGATGAGAAAATGAACATGAGCCGGCAGCGTGCGCCTGCAGCCCAGAAACCAACAGTATCCTGGGCTGCATCAAAAGGAGCTTGACGAAGGAGGTGATCCTGCCCCTCTACTCTGCTCTTGTGAGACCTCACTTGGAGGATTGTGTGCAGTTCTGGTATCCTCAACATAAAAAGGACATGGAACTGTTGGAACAAGTCCAGAGGAGGGCCACGAGGATGATCAGGGCCCTGGAGCACCTCCTGTATGAAGATAGGATGAGAGAGTTGGGGCTTTTCAGCCTGGAGAAGAGAAGAGAAGGCTGCATGGAGACCTCATAGCAGCCTTCCAGTATCTGAAGGGGGGCTATAAGGATGCTGGGGAGGGACTCTTCATGAGGAACTGTAGTGAGAGGCAAGGGGTAATGGGTTCAAACTTAAACAGGGGAAGTTTAGACTGGATATGAGGAAGAAATTCTTTACTGTAAGGGTGATGAGGCACTGGAATGGGTTGTCCAGGGAAGTTGTGAATGCTCCATCGCTGGCGGTGTTCAAGGCTGGATTGGACATAGCGTTGGGTGACATGGTTTAGTGGGAGGTGTCCCTGCCCCTGGCAGGGGGATTGGAACTGGATGATCTTAAGGTCCTTGCCAACCCTAACTATTTTATGATTCTATGATTCTAAGAAGTGACCAAACTCTGTCCTCCTGCAAAAGTCAGCTTATTGCTTTTACTGGGGTTAGAACTGATCTAATTGGTATAAAAGAGTGCACCGTTTGATTTAGTGTCTGAAAGGTAAAAAGTTGTGTGGCTCACACAGCAACCATTTACTTACCAGTAAGAATGTAAAGAAAGACATGACATCGGCAGTACATAAACTGTGGTTATCTTCAGGCACATAGCAAATACCTTCAGTTGTATTTGGAGAGACCAAGGTGTGCCCACTGCTTTTCCGAGCTTGTGGTAGAAGTTGCCAGCTGTTTTTTTTATGGTTACCTCATCAATTCAGTTTTGCTTTTATGTTTTCTTATTATATATATTTACAAGCATAGAATAAATTGAAAGAGTTTACTTGGTCCTACCCCAAATTTCTTGTAGCTTAGTGATAGCAATAAGAAGACATAATGGGGACTGCATAGGTAAAAGATTATGAGGAAGAACATCACTGGATGACTTGGTTTTATTGCCTGCCCTGGTGGTGTCATTAAACTTCTTTCTTTCTCTCTTTCCACTTCCTGTCCCTTTCCCTTCTTCACACCTCCCCATTTCATTACTCATTTCCCAAATGTTAGCAATTTTGCTTGATAAGAGGATCCCTCTGCCTCCATCTTTGCACATCATCATAGAACTGGACATATACACAATGAAGAATTCTGTGTTAACTCATGGTCTACTTTACTTTACCCAGGAGCTCCACCACCAAAAGAAGGTGGTGTTGCCTTCTTTCAGTGTTTGGCATTAATATTTTCTTTGGCTAATTATAGCAGTATTTTTGCTTGATTTTGCTTTAGGAAGTATGACATTGTACTTGGATGGTCAGTTTCACCTTCAAATTTGAAAGTCTGACTGAAGTTTTTAATGCAGGGTAAATGGACTATAAATTCTGTATTTTCAACTGCTAGAACCCATGGATAAACTGTTGGAAATCATAATTAAAACAAACAAACAAACAAAAACCAAAACCAAAAGCCCCTCTTGTCATTTTCAGATTTGGGGTTGTCCATAACCGTTGGTAATATTATGAAAATCTGTTTTGAGAGTTCCTTATTTCCTCCATAAGCCTCTAATTCATCACAAATTCTTCTTTTTTTGCTTTTAAATCCATCATCTTCTTAACCTCTATTATTTTCCTCCCTGTTTTCTTTCCACCACAAGAGGAAGCCTCAAGGGGAATTTGCGAGATACCTAGATGCCCTGGAAGGGAAAGGAGGAGACAGTTATAGGTTATCTGAGGGTGTGGGTTGTATGAGAATTTATTTTCAAAAAGAGGTGTCGGTTATCTGAGTATCAGGCTATATACAGGGAAATATGGTAATATAAAACCATTTTAGTTCTATCTGATACATTCCTGCTAGGCTTCTGAAAGGACAGATTTGCTTTTCTGAGAGGTGCATATCTATACAATTTCAGTTCTTTCATGAGAGCAGACATGTATAACTGATAGATTTTAGTGTTTTTTGTCCTATACCATGATTTTACTTCTGCTAGTAAGGTGTAATATTGCACAAATTACTTTTGTTTTATATTGCAGCACTACTGCTACTGTTTTATCAATAATCATCTTTGATTTACTTTAAGAAATTAAGACATGTTCTCAAATGTATTTAGTAGCCTAACTCCTAGTTTGTATCCTTAAACTTCAAAGGCATATTAATTGATGGTATATCGATACTATTGAAAATATGATCTTTTTAAAGATATGTACAGTGGGAACTGCAGGTGGCAAACCTGTTATTTCAAGCAAGGGAAAACAAACATCAGTTATACACTAAAATATATTTCCATGAACAACTGAAAAGAATAGAGAGAACAGGTTACTAGTGAGAGAATATTTTTCATAAAACCACTGCTCTGTTAATTCTTAGCCCTGATCCTTTAAAGAAACCTCTGAAAACCAAAATGTGTAACTCAACTCTGTACTACGTACTTTTATGACACATTACATTTTTACATTCTTAATTGACCCCTTTGCCTTTCTCAAAGAAGCTAATTCCATGGTCATGGAAAGCAAGCAGTGCCCTCCACTTTCTGCTTTACTGAAAGCGTTGCCTATCCTGCTAGGAAGGAGAACCTCAGAGAGGATGAAGAAAGGACATGGAAGAATGCTGCATGCCCAGTCGTGTTTCTACAAGTTGTTTCTCTGAGATCTTCCAGTTTTGTTCCTAGTAGAGCCTCAGTTGAGTGGAGACCTCTAGGTAATACCTGCACAAATATAGTTATTTTCAGGTATAACGTTCAATGCCTTTTAAAAATTGTGGGGTTTTCTTATTGCAGTGAGGAATTTTCAATTTTGCCAAATACAAACTGATATTATTGAATCTGACAATCAACAAGACTGAAACAGAGTTTTCCCCCTTTTTATATTTAGAGTAGGTAACTGGGGCAGAGGCTAGGTGATAATATGTAGATGAGAACTTAGTGGCCATATTGAGGATTCACCTCGATATTCTTGAATCCTTGTTCTGCAGTCCAATGAATACAATGCCAGCCATCTAAACGACCCTATTTGAACTCCATGCTGCATTCTCTGCTAGTGTTTTCTTCTTGAACTCTTTTGCAAAGAGAAAAGTCAGAGATTTTCCACTCTATATAAAGGTGAATATCCGTTTCCAAAAGACAGATCATGTTAAGTGCAGTTGTTAAAGTAACAGTAGCATATTACATTGCATTTCTTCTTCCACATTTCTGTCAGGCCCAAAAGTGCTAGGCATTTAAGTACACAGTGACATTACCAGGAATAAACAAATGCAGCTGTGGCAGAAGATAAAGAACAAAGCCCTCTAACTAATTTTTCTAACTTCAAAGATGAGCTGAACAAGGAAGTAATTGCACTTACAGCATTATTTACTTGCCTTTTCATTACATTCAATGAAGACAGTAGTAAACAATGCAGGAAGAGTAAGGGATGTATTTCTGTCTTTGATTCACAGTGCTCACCTCAATGCATATTTAAAAATCTGCTACTAAATGATGATTCATGCTGTGTATCTGAAGATACCAGTAAGGACTAAAAGTCTTTAATATGTTCAACAATTTTCATTATTTGGAAAAATAGCGAGTAAATTCATTTACTCCAGATTTGTGTAAATAAAATCATAAATACACTCTAAAGAGAACTGATTCAAAGAACTGTTGTGGTTTAAACCCAGCTGGTAACTCAGTACCATGCAGCCGCTCGCTCACTGTCCCCCTGCCCCCCCCCCTTCCTCCCTCCCACTCCTGGAGGGATGGGGAGGAGAATCGAAAGAATGTAACTCCCACAGGTTGAGATAAGAACATCCAGCCCAGCATGGGCGATCAGGGTGCCAGGAGGAGCCAATCACTTCTGAAGTGCCAATCACTTCCGAAGCAGCTCGAACCCCTTAATAGGCTGCCAGTATCTCTTTTTCAGTTGGGGTATAGCTGACCTCAGATCTTCTGCATCCCTGACTCCAAAAGCCAAGGGGTCAACCTCGAGTCTCCCCTGGAGCTTTCTGCCAGAGGCTCCAGGTAGGACCATTCTCCCTGGCTGCGGTGTACAGTACATTTTTTACATCTGGTCCAGTCCAGACTGGTCCAAGGGCTACTGCATGAACTGTCTCTCATTTAATTTGCTCAAAGGCTTGTTGTTGCTCAGGGCCCCATTTAAAATCATTCTTCTTCCAGGTCACATGATAGAGAGGGCTTACAATCAAACTGTAATTTGGGATGTGCATCCTCCAGAACCCCACAACACCCAAGAAAGCTTGTGTTTCTTTCTTATTAGTTGGTGGAGACATTGCTGTTATCTTGTTGATCACATCTGTGGGGATCTGGTGACATCCATCTTGCCATTTTATTCCCAAAAATTGAATCTCCTGTGCAGGTCCCTTGACCTTACTCCGTTTTATGGCAAAACCGGCTTTCAGCAGGATTTGGATTATTTTCCTCCCTTTCTCAAAGACTTCTTCCGCTGTATCGCCCCACACGATAATGTCATCAATGTATTGCAGGTGTTCTGGAGCTTGTCCCTGTTCCAGTGCAATCTGGATCAGTCCATGGCAGATGGTAGGGCTGTGTTTCCACCCCTGGGGCAGTCGGTTCCAAGTGTACTGGATGCCCCTCCAAGTAAAATCAAACTTCGGCCTGCACTCTGCTGCCACAGTAGTCTACCGTTAGTCTCCACTCTCCATTAGACTTTTGCGCTGGCAATATGGGGCTATTAAAGGGTGAGTGGGTCCTACTGATCACTACTTGACTCTCCAGTCTATGGATCAGCTTATGGATGGGAATCAGGGAGTCTCGGTTGGTGCGATATTTCCACCGGTGCACTGTTGTGGTCGCGATTGGCACTTGTTCTTCAACGTTCGGCAACCCCACAACAGAAGGATCCTCTGAGAGACCAGGCAAGATGGACAGCTGCTCCATTTCCTCTGTCCCTAAAGCAGCAATACCAAAAGCCCATAGGTATCCTTTTGGGTCTTTGAAGTACCCTCTCCTGAGGTAGCCTACACCAAGGATGCATGGAGCCTCTGGACCAGTCACAATGTGGTGCTTTTGCCATTTCCATCCAGTTAGGCTGATTTCATCCTCCAGTACAGTCAACTCTTGGGATCCTCCTGTCACTCCAGAAATATAAATGGGTTCCACCCCTTGACAGCTTGATGGCATCAGGGTACACTGTGCACTGGAATCTGCTAAAGCCTTATACTTCTGTGGGACTGATGTGCCAGGCCATCTGGTCCACACAGTCCAGTAAATCCGATTGTCCCCTACCTTCACCTGGCTGGAGGCAGGTCCTCTCTAATAGTCATCACAACACTGGACACTTAAGTCTTGTAGAAAGGGATTATTCTGTATCATAGGAGCTGGAGTAAAGTGATCCCAGCTGCTTGGCTTCCCTACCTTCTAGTTCGTGACCATCAGCCCCATTGTCCCAGCATCAGAGCAACCAGGTGATGATGTGCCCCCCTGGTTGACGGCTAAAATCTTTTTGCATATTCCGTAGCTTGGTTGAGGTCTGAGGTCGGGAATTCACCTCTTCTTCTTCTTCCTCTGATTCATGTGATGACTTCTGATCAGATGCTGTCCCAGGTAGTAAGTGCATTGCCATTGCTTCTTCATCTTGTTTCTTCATCTTTCTTGTCTTTGTTTTGCTTTTCCCCTTGCGTACAGGGACAACCAATACTGGCACAAATTGGTCCTCTGGTTTAGCTGCAGTGATTATCACTGTGGTTGGAGTGTATCTGCTGTCAGGGTTTGGGTAGCTGTTGTACTTGTCACTGGGGCTGGTGTAGCTGCTGTGCTTGGAGCTGGAGTAGCTGTGCTGTCTGTTGCTTTGCCATCAGATCCAGGGACATTTTTTTCCTTTGGAAGGTGCTGGATAGTGTTGAACAGGGCTCTGTAAGCATAGGCCAATCCCCAGCACGTTGCCATGATTTGTCCTTCCCTGATATGACCAGGATGACAACGCACCTCATTTAAGTGTTTACTAATTTTTCTGGATTTTGCACTTGTTCAGTGGTGAAATTCCAAAGCACTGGAGGGGCCCACTGGCCTAGATACTTGCCCATACTGTCCCACACACCCTGCCACTCATGATTGTCCAGCCTCGGGGAAAATCTCTTGGCCCTCCTATATCGTTGTCTAACCCTAGACAAGGCCCAAACCCGACTCTGCTTAACTCTTGAGACCAGACAAAATGGTCATGTGTAAAACACACTCTGTATGCGTGCCAACATGGTGATCCCCATCACAATCAGCAGGCAGGTCTCAAGGGTACCTAAAGGCCATTCAAAACCTTCAGAACTCTCAAATGATGCTGTAAATGGTCTGGGGTAGGGGGTGGGGGGGGGTGGGAGTGTAAAAGAATGTCTCCTTCATGGGTTGGCCACCTGAGGAGGGGAAAAAAGATGTGTAATTGCTAAGCACTTCTATTATATACCTCCCAAAGTATAGAGGTGGTGACCACACTGGGAACGCAAGCCAGATCAGTTTCATGATCAGTGAGTCTATTGTATTACAAGTCATTACCATAAAGTACAATGAAATCAGAACCTTCCCCCAAGGCCCCCCAGCCGATAAACACTAACACAGCAAATACTGGCTGTAAGTAAGGTACGACATGCTGAAACTGTGAGATCAAGAGCAACAACTTTGAGAGCCAATAAATCAGCATTGTGACGAGTGACTATTAATCTGAAGCAATGAATGCTTATCACAAATATGATTAGACACACTCTGGTCAGATCTGTCATTATCTCAACCCTTCGGGCCTCATGTTGGGTGCCAAAAAAAGAACTGTCATGATTTAAGCCCAGCTGGTAACTCAGTACCACGCAGCCGCTCGCTCACTCCCCTCCCCCCTTCCAACCCCTGCTCCCAGAGGGATGGGGAGGAGAATCAAAAGAATGTAACTCCCACGCGTTGAGGTAAGAACAGTCCGGTAACTGAGGTGTAACACAAACCACTGCTGCTACCACCAATAATAATAATGATAAGGGAGATAACGAGGGAAGAGAATACAACCACTCACCACCCGCTGAGTGATACCCAGCCCCATCCAAGCAGTGATCTAAACCTTCTGGGTAACTGCCCCCAATTTATATAGTGGGCATGAAGTGCTGTGGTATGGAATACCTCTTTGGTCAGTTTCGGTCAGGTGTCCTGTCTCTGCTCCCTCCTGGCTTCCCCTCCTCCCTGGAAGAGCATAATACTCAGAAAGTCCTTGGTCAGAGTAAACATTGCTGAGCAGTAACTGAAAACATCGGTGTTATCAGCGCTGTTTCCAGGCCAAAAGTCAAAAACACAGCACTGCACCAGCTACTAAGAAGGAGAAAAATGATTGCTACTGCTGAAACCAGGACAAAGATATTCTTGCATGATCCACACTGCCTTAATGAGAATTCTCCCTCGGTCACAGCACGTTAACAGTGCTTGCATATGTGCATCAGGCCAATATAATAATGTAATTTAGAACACTATATCTGAAGAGAATACATAGAAGATATATTGCTCTCGAAATCTGATTCAGTCTGGCAAGTCCTTCATCCCACTTCGAGCAGTTTGTACTTTCAGCTTATTTGTCTTGTATGTTGATTTAAGTGATGAGAAAATGAACATGAGCCGGCAGTGTGAGCTCGCAGCCCAGAAAGCCAACCGTATCCTGGGCTGCATCAAAAGGAGCTTGACGAAGGAGGTGATCCTGCCGCTCTACTCTGCTCTTGTGAGACCTCACTTGGAGGATTGTGTGCAGTTCTGGTGTCCTCAACATAAAAAGGACATGGAACTGTTGGAACAAGTGCAGAGGAGGGCCACGAGGATGAACAGGGGACTGGAGCACCTCCTGTATGAAGATAGGCTGAGAAAGTTGGGGCTGTTCAGCGTGGAGAAGAGAAGGCTGCGTGGAGACCTCATAGCAGCCTTCCAATATCTGAAAGAGGCCTATAGAGATGCTGGGGAGGGACTCTTCGTTAGGGACTGTAGTGATAGGACAAGGGGTAACGGGTTAAAACTTAGACAGGGGAAGTTTAGATTGGATATAAGGAAGTAATTCTTTACTGTAAGGGTGGTGAGGCACTGGAATGGATTGCCCAGGGAAGTTGTGAATGCTCCATCGCTTGCAGTGTTCAAGGCTGGATTGGACAGAGCCTTGGGTGACATGGTTTAGTGGGAGGTGTCCCTGCCCCTGGCAGGGGGTTTGGAACTAGATGATCTTAAGGTCCTTTCCAACCCTAACTATTCTATGATTCTACGATTCTATGATTTTTTATTGTTGAAAAACTCAATTTTTCGTAAACTGACCAAAAGGTGCAAGACAAATAGTGTTTATTATTTCTATTATTAGAAATAGTAATTTCTATTATTATTTTTATTAGTATCTAAACCCACCATTTATTTAGGAGCTACTTGAAGGAGTAATTCTGGCAAGTCTTCTAAAGCTCCATGGTGGCCTGGAAGTTTCCTTTCCATAGTATCTACCTGTCCACAGTAGTACGGAGGCTTGTTGGAATTTACTTGGCTGGTTTCACGTCTCAACTATAGTGTATTCCTTCCCTGTCTTGAGAAGAGTGGTAGGAATAAAAGTGATTTCATAAGCAGGAAGAAAGTCTGCTCCTTTTCAGAGAAATATGATTAACTCTGAGTTCCATCTTCTTTTAAGTGTTTATTCCAAGTCTTTGGACTACAGACTTACTTAGAAAAAAGTTTATCCTTCAGTTTTTGATGCTGCTTGAATTGTTTTCCTTAGACTGCAATCCTTCACTGGAGAAAACTGAAGGAACATGAATTTTAAAAATAAATAGAAGAAAAACAGTGAACTAGTAGAATAAGGCAGGGAAAGAGAAAAGTCACAGAGGAGATAAAAAAGAAAAACTAATAAATATGATATTGCTAACAAGCAGTGAGTTTACCCAAGGTCAGAGCTATCAGTTTCAAACAGATTTAAATTAAAAGAAAGATACAGTTTAGATGTAAACTTTTTAAAAACCAAAAAGAAACAATCAGCAATGTATTGAAAAAGATTGTGTACTGGACTTTCAAAGGCAGGTAGGAAGGTAAGAAGACAGTGGAAAGAAACTAAAAGAAACTAGAGGAAACGTCTAAATAGAAGCAGGCCTAATGAAAAAATGAAATAGAGACCTACCAAGGATAATGGAAGTTTACCTCAGGACAACTTGAAAATCATGTGGTTGAAAATAAAAGTGCATGAGCATGTCTCCTATGACAAAGGAGCAAGGTGCAGTTAAACATAGAATCATAGAATCATAGAATAGTTAGGGTTGGAAAGGACCTTAAGATCATCTAGTTCCAACCCCCCTGCCAGGGGCAGGGACACCTCCCACTAAACCATGTCACCCAAGGGTCTGTCCAATCCAGCCTTGAACACCGCCAGTGATGGAGCATTCACAACTTCCCTGGGTAACCCATTCCAGTGCCACACCACCCTTACAGTAAAGAATTTCTTCCTCATATCCAGTCTAAACTTCCCCTGTTTAAGTTTGAACCCATTATCCCTTGTCCTTTCACTACAGTTCCTCATGAAGAGTCCCTCCCCAGCATCCCTATAGGCCGCCTTCAGATACTGGAAGGCTGCTATGAGGTCTCCACGCAGCCTTCTCTCCTCCAGGCTGAACAGCCTGAACTCTCTCATCCTATCTTCATACAGGAGGTGCTCCAGGGCCCTGATCATCCTCGTGGCCCTCCTTTGGACTTGTTCCAACAGTTCCATGTCCTTTTTATGTTGAGGATACCAGAACTGCACACAATCCTCCAAGTGAGGTCTCACAAGAGCAGAGTAGAGGGGCAGGATCACCTCCTTCGTCAAGCTCCTTTTGATGCAGCCCAGGATACTGTTGGTTTCTGGGCTGCGGGCGCACGCTGCTGGCTCATGTTCATTTTCTCATCAACCAACATCCCCAAGTCCTTCTCTGCAGGATTGCTCTGAATCTCTTCTCTGCCCAACCTGTAGCTGTGCCTGGGATTGCTCCCACCCAGGTGTAGGACCTTGCACTTGGCATGGTTAAACTTCATCAGGTTGGCATCTGTCCACCTCACAAGCGTGTCAGGGTCCCTCTGGATGGCATTCCTTCCCTCCAGAGTATCAACCGAACCCCACAGTTTGGTCTCATTGGCAAACTTGCTGAGGGCGCACTCAATCGCACTGTCCATGTCACTGACAAAGATGCTGAACAAGACCGGTCCCAACACCGATCCCTGAGGGACACCACTCGTTACTGGTCTCCAGCTGGACATTGAGCCATTGAGCACAACTCTTTGCGTGCGGCCATCCAGCCAGTTCTTTATCCACCGAGTGGTCCACCTATCAAATTGATGTCTCTCCAACTTAGAGACAAGGATGTCATGTGAGACAGTGTCAAACACTTGGCACAAGTCCAGGTAGATGACATCAACTGCTCTACCCCTGTCCATCAGTTCCGTAGCCCCATCATAGAAGGCCACCAGATTTGTCAGGCAGGATTTCCCCTTAGTGAAGCCATGCTGGCTGTCACCAACCACCTTGTTGTTTTTCATGTGCCTCAGCATGCGTTCCAGGTGAATCTGCTCCACGATTTTGCCAGGCACAGATGTGAGACTGACTGGTCTGTTGTTCCCCCGCTCATCCTTTTTGCCCTTTTAGAAAATGGGGGTTATATTTCCCTTTTTCCAGTCATCAGGAACTTCACCTGACTGCCATGATTTTTCAAACATGATGGACAGTTGCTTAGCAACTTCATTTGCCATTTCCTTCAGGACCCATGGATGGATTTCATCAGGTCCCATAGACTTGTGTACATTCAGGCAGTTGCTATAAAAATTGCTATACTCCTCAGTCTGATAAAAGGTACTGTTGCTGAACTCATCAGAAATGAATGCTTTATAGTATGTCTTGAAGTGTGGTACGGAGTATAAAGATAAGCAGCATCCGCTACTTGTTTGACTTCTTGGTCTGTCATAAGGCCAAGCATAACTTGGAATGGTAGAAAGGCCACTGTGCAATGATAGCTCCGTCAGGAAAGATATTTTTTACCTCAATCAACAAATTTTTCCTGCTGAAAGATATTCAGAACGGGAAGAAGGATGTGTGTTTAGTTTTTGCTCAAGGCATACCAGCATTAGTATGGGGGAAAAAAAGTCTAAAAAAAATATACTTTAGAAGAAGAAAACATTATGTATATGAGTAAAATTATCAGTCATTCATTTACTATATGTGCCAAAAAGGGTAGTGTATTTGGCTGGTAAAACTATTTATATTGGGTCAGTTGCCTAGCTATTTTTTCAAGGAGAACCAGAAGAAACAAAGCTGTCTTATACATAAATCTGAGACTAGAAACAGGAAGAATTACTAACTAAACAAATGCTTTTAAAAGCTGACAGTAAGAAAGTTGAAATCTAACTTTATCAGGCTAGGCAAAATGGGATGTTCTGAAATGTTTCTTGATGGAAGAATAAGTACTGCTCTGGAGAAGATAAATGCTAGCCAAATTATAATCTGAATTATGCTTCATTGCTACCCTTCTTTCCTGCCTTCTGGTGAGAGAATTTATACCAACACATATACATGTCTGCAGATAGACACAAAAGAGTTTGGAAGTCCCCTCATTTTTCCTCCTATATTGTTTCTTCCTTCTCAAGTAACCTCATCCCTAATTTAGGTCAGAGAGAAAGTATACCATAGATCTGTCTCAGGAATAAATGATCACAATAGTTTTTTTTATGAGGGGTTAAATTATTTCCATATTTGGGTATTTTTAAGCCAACTAGATTTGGGAGTGAAATCGATACTGAGAGGTCTTGGGAACTCAGATTTTACCAAAGGTAAACCCCTTGACTTCGTCTCTCACTCTTGGGCTTCACAGAAAGTTTTGAAGCTAGAGTTCAGATGTGCAGAATAATCTGCCCTGTAAAATCAGTTGTCTTTGTCTTCTGCTGAAACTTAGAGCAATGACAGAACTGTGGTTGCATAGATGATTCAAGAATATTCATACTGCCTCATTTAAAGAAGTACTTCGATGCCTAAATTAGAATCTTAGACTCTTTGCTTAGGTAATGAGGAAAGTATATGTTGTGAAAAGGCATCTACTGGCACATCACTGGTTATATACTGAAAGTCACCCTCCCTGAGCTAACCGTTTTGTTGGTGAGTTTTATAGGAGCAAGGATCTTAAATTAAGCCCCTAAGTAACCAGCATGAACTTGACCTTCTATGACCGATAATTGAGATAATTTCTACCCAGAAGTATTTTAGAGTTACCAACACAAGGAAGACTTATTACATAGGCAAGGGGCCTGAAAATCTATTTCAGCTTGTTTGTGTAGTGGTAATAGATGGTAGGTTTGGTGTACTGACTAGGAACAAAATATGGTGCATATCATACAAACGGATTTCTGGTTTCAGGACTTTTTCAGCATGACAATTATTGCCTAATTAAGTCTAAAGAGAGCTCAAGTACTACCTTTTTGTATTATAGTTGGCCTTTATTTTTAGAAAATTAAGGACAGAAGGAATCTGCCAGGCTCTGGGAGTCCCAAGAACTCACAGGCACATTGTGCCTTTCCCAGATGTGATATCAACTACGAAAACAGAGCAGTTGTTGAAAGAATGTGAAGGTTATCATGAAAAGCGTGTTTATATGGTTCAAGTGAGAGGAAATGATGGCAACTCCCATAGTGGGAGAACTTCCTCTTCAGAATATCCTGACATTCATTCCCCTTGCTCAAAGCCACATTAGTCCTCCTGATCATTGTCAGAAGAACCAGGAATATTGTCAATGCACAAAGAAGATATCTTCAAAATAAATAGTCCACAAGATGAATGCATGTATGTTTTTAAAATAATAAAATAAATAAGATGCTATTTATCTTTTTTGTTCTGTCTCAGTATTTTTCAGCTCATTCTTTAAATTACTTTTACTATGATTTTTTAAATATTTTCATTTTATTTTCCCACTTTTCTTTGCCTTCCTGATTAAATGTATATGCCTCTCATTGTCTCATCTTTTTGCCTTCAAGTCCCAGTCAATAATTGTGGTTATGTTCTACATAAGCTATACTGAGAAACTTTAGCATATGATCAGAAGCCATGTCTTCTGAAGCAGAGAAAGTTAATTGGAACCGGTTCAGGACTTGTTCCTAACAGCTACACCAACTCATCACTATTCCCTGTTGTCTTCAAAGTAAAGCTTAACTTTCAGTTTTACATTATTAACCTGCTTTTGTTGGCTTTATCTGAGCTGTTCTTTCTAGGGCTGGATGGTATTTCACCACCTTCCTGAGCTGGCAGGTGCACAACAAGACAAGCACTTAAAAAAATCTTTTCTTATACACTAATATAAATAAATAAAGTATATTCTTCAAAGTTTGCGATGTTATTGGATTAGCATATCCTTTAATACCAAGAAAACATGTTGGTAGAACGATTATGTGTCACTTGCCCTGTGTGTTGTGGCTGGTCAACAGTAGACCCGGTTGTACAAAAGGCATTGCTCAGAGCCCTGTTTGGAAGCAAGTTCCAGAAGTCCACACAGATCAGAGACACAGATATCCGAGAACACAGAAAATAAAATCTGTTCATCCAGATATAGATAAATACTTCAATGTAAATTTCAAAATGTTTAGTACTTTAACGATACCAGTATATAAAGGTCAGAAAACAGCCCTTTCGCCCTTTCCTTCTAGCACTCATTCAGACTATAGCCATACCTAAAAGAAGAATCACCAAAAAAGAAAATCTTTTGGTTTTCTCAAGTGCCCTTGTGGCAATGGAAGTCAGAGGAATAGCCTAATTCTTCTGTAACCTATGTGTAAAAAAGGAGACTGTTAGTAGGCTTTTGTTCCTTGACTTAGTAAAATGGAACCTTTGAGTATTGTTTTAAATGGAGCTGTATAAACCTTGCTGAACTGAGGGCACACAACTGACACACTTAAACCTGCTCCTAGCTTTCTTGGCTGTCTCGTAAACCAGGAATGTGCTTTAGCTCTTTGTCCAGAAGTCTCAAGTCAGGTGCAAGCTGTTTATAGCCACCTTTTTTGTCAGGGAAAGCTCAAAAGTGCAAACTCAAAATGCTCAATAGTCATAAAGGTATTAAAATGCCCCAAAACAGTCTCATTTGAGGCCAGGTTGGATGGGGCTTTGAGCAACCTGGTTTAGTGGAAGGTGTCCCTGCCCATGGCAGGGGGGTTGGAACTGGGTGATCTTTAAGGTCCCTTCCAACACAAACCATTCTGTGATTCCACAAAAAAACAAACCCACAGTTTGCAAAACAGCATTAGGGATATAGTCTATAATTTTTTTTTTTTCTAAAAAGTGTTAGTTTAATTCAATCTTTCAGAAAATGCTGCTGCAGTATTTCTTTCTTTGTATAAATGTGAGGTGATAGGACCTGATGTCTCTCCCTGAGAATAAACGTTTACAAATATTCAAGTCCATAAATCTGTAGGGGAAACAAAATACAGAAAATTCTTGTTAATGCAGTACATTTTCTGGTAATTTTATAGTCTAATTTTCAGTGGTTCCCTACAGAATGAATGCAGTTCAGAAGGCAATTCTATAAAGTACTTTGTGGATAACTATTATCGGCTAATTATTAGAAATTGCATGTTGTTGTTAATTGCATAAATAAATTGTTTTATCTGAAAGCCATTAAAAAAATGTTGGGTGTTTGAAGCATATATGGTTTTGATGTTCCTGTATAAAACATTTAACTGTTTAGTTCTAAAGTAATGGCATGGAGATTTAAACCATTTTTTGAGTCTAATACATTGAAAGGGGAAAGAAAAAAAGTGAATTTCAAAGAGCTTTTTTTGCGAAGCATAGCCTGATGAATCTTTACATTGAGACGTAATACAACTGCTGATGGTTTTGGCAAATACTGAAGCCATCTCCCTCTCTTTTTGGGATAATGAGAAAAGAAAGTTATGTAGATATATTTTCACTTGTTTATTAAAATCTAGAGTAGCAGACAGAAGATTTGAGAGATGGGAATATTTATTGTGAGTATTCAAATTAAAAAATACTTTATATTTTTTTGTGAAGACGTGTGTGTGACATTGTTCTTAAGTTTGTGGGGCTAGCCTTAACAAACTAGAACCTTTTACTCTGCTTGTTTTAATTTAGTCAAGGAATTATAAGGTTTTTTCCTAGCTATGCATGTTGATTATGCTATTTTTTAATGTATGTCTGGGCAAAATCAACAGCTGTAGAAGTTCCTCTCTCTGCATTCTTTCTCCTTTGTAAACTCAAGGATATACTGAAATATTAGGGCTGACTAGGTAGACTTTTTCCATTGACTTCCTCTGGGTCAGAATTTTATATTGAGCATCTAATTGGGCTATAAATTCAAGCAGGTCCTATTTCTGTTCTGAAGTAATCAGTTGCAGTGGCACAGGAAGAAAATGTGCTTTACCCAGGAAAAGGGTATAGCCATGGATATTGTCTTAGCATTTGTACAGGTATTGGGATTATGCCTGCTAGCGTAAGTAAGTAGTGCGTTCATCCGAGGAAGAGTAATCTTGAGCAGGATTTTAATGTTATTATACATATTGGATATTGCTAAACCAGATATGTTTCATAAGAAAATAGGTCAAGTCACACTTACTTATACACAGAAAGAATAGGAACCCAGGGCAATAGGGTACATGGGGCAGACCCTGTCCACTCATAGATGTCCTTATGCAAACTAGTTCTGTGGCCAACTGTGAAAAATTGCCCCTTCTAATTGGCATCCAGTCTGTGCTTTCTAGACTCAAATGAAATTAACCTCACCTCTGTAAGGTGAACAAATTATTATAATGAAGGATGCTGGAAAGATTATGGAACAAAACTCTCGAAAATAATTTCCAAACACATGAAGCACATGCACAGTCTTCCATAATATCCTCATAGGCATATTGGTGATGTATGGGTTGGGTAAGTAGAAATTAAGGTGAGTTAGATGGACCTTTAGGGTTGAAAGTTTTTGATCAGTGGTAGAGAGTCCAACTGGTACCCAGTTAAGAGTGACCTCTGTCAGGGACTGTAGCTGGAACAATACTATTTAATTAAAGTTTGTGGGCCATACCTAGTTGAGGAAAGTGACTGATAGGCTGCAGGACAGGGCTGCTTTTCCAACAATAGCAAAAAGAATTTTGAAGTCCTGGTGAATCTGAGGCAACGGTGTGCCATTACAGCAGAGAAGACCAAGTGCATATTGGGCTATATCAGCAAGAGTGCAAAGAGCAGGTCGAGGGAAGTGAGCCTTCCTCTCGCTGTGGCATTTGTGACCAGTTTGAGGCTTCCCAGTATAAGGAAGACATTGACGTACAGATAGGGAGCTGGAGGACATGCTGTATGAGAAGAGGCTGAGGGAAATGAGTTTGTTCAGCATTAGGAAGAGACGTGAGTGGGATCATTTTCCTGTGTATAGCTGCATAATGGAAAGGCATAGAGAAGACAAAACTCTTCTTGGAGGTGCACACTGATAGGACAAGATGCAGTGGTCACATATTGCAACAAGGGAAATTCTGATTAGAGATTAGAAAAAAAAATTCTTCACAATGGGAGTGATCAGATGCTGGCACAAGTGGACAAAAAACGTTGTGGAATCTCCATCCTTGGAGGTAGTCAGAACTTGCCTGGACCACATCCTTTGCAACTGATGTAAGATTTGTAATAGATCTTCCCAAAGTTCCCTTAGAACTTAAAATAGCCTATTCTATGTTAGAAAGCTGAGTGTAGTCTTAATGTTTGTTTCTATATTACAAAAAGAAAAAAAGGTTGTGTTTTTTGTTTGTTTTTTTTTTTTTTTTTTTTTTTTTTGTTGGTTTTCTTTTTCTGAGAAAACTGATTGCCATTTAGTAGTAATCAGCCAGTGATATTACCTTTGTGACTAGATGGATTTCAGAGAGACATAATTGTTTCCTGGCATGTCACTTGGTGGGGGTGGGGGAGAGATAAGCATAAACATTAAAAAAGAAAACAAAAAAGCATGACTAAATATAGTCATGCTTTTATGTAGCAGGGTTCAGAAAGTACGACTGAACCCAAATCAGTTTGTGGTGGTTGCTGATGCTTTCACCCAAGTTGCCTCCTGGTGTCCTCTGTGCTGATTCTTATGTAAGTCACATTGAAACCATTAAAAATTATGAGTATTCGTAGAACATAACATAAAAAGTCATATTACAATTGATGTAATCTACTGCTATCTGGGAATTTTCATAAACTATTACAGTATAATGGTGCCTGCTAGCACTGCTATAATTAATTTAAAGATAGCATTTCCACTGAAACCCCTTATTTTCCAGAGCTTATACATCTGATAAAAATTCCTTCCAGGCTAAAACTAGGTACCACAGGGTCTTGACTGTGGAATGAATTATTCACAAAACATTAACAGAAGAAAATATGATCATTTCTTACGACATTTTAAAATTGGTTTTGTTTTACTAAAAAGTGGAAGCTGGAAGTGACAAATGGCTGCTAGCTTTAGCAGGAAGGGGAAAGAAGTGTCAGCAGTACTCTGAGTTGCACACAGCTGTGGCTCCACGCATCCTTTTTGTTAACTACACAACCTCAACCAAATTTCCCATTTTAAAACATTGGTTTTATTTACTATATCTCTCTTTTTATGATAACCAAAAATGCATCCATGAATTTTTCTTTGGCATATGGTAATAGTCGAAGAGCAGAGTGATATCTATAATATTTCAAAAGTAATTTTCTTCTTTTGAAGTTCAGTTACCAAATAATTGAGAATTAAGTAATAATTTTACAGGAAAAATAAAACTTTATAGTCCTGTTAGGAAAATCCTCAGCAATGTTTCTGTTATAGTCGATGAAGATCCAGCTCTTGCATTGGAGTAACATCAAATGTCAACAGGTAAACTGCCATTTTGAAAAAAAATCTCCCCAAATGGCACCTGACAGCAGAATGTAACACCCTTCCAACCTCAGCCTCTTCCAGTTAGTGGATGAGCCTTCATTACTTTTGCATTAATGAAGACTCTCAAACCTCAAGTTTTAATAAGTTTCACCACATCAGGTCCAATACTTCCAGCATTTATGCCCCTGATAAACTACCAGAAAAAAAATTGCATTTCACTTAGAAGCTTCTGATTCAATTTCTTTATTACATTGCAAACTGGCAGAAAAACTTGGAAAAAACTTATTAAAATGAAGCTTATAAGATAGCTCGCCCAGGAGACTTTGAAATGTGCCTTCATAAGACTTTTCCCTCTAATACATCTTGATCACAAGTCTGTTGGTGGAAAGTAAGACATAGATACTGGAGTAGGGGCGCTTCAAGAAAATTGATTTTAAATGAAAGTGTAGCTATGCAGATATGATTTGAAGTTTTTCCAAATTATTCCACTTTATTGGGAACTTCATTTCATCCTCAGAACGTTAATGGCAGCGCATGACCACTGGCATCTCTTGTTCTGTGTTGCTCTTCTGTAATTGCCTTGTTTCATTGCTTCAGCTTTGGTTGGAAGGCATTAAAAAATATAGTAAGTACTGCTACATAATCTTTACTTGGTATCTATTTGCTTTCAGGAGTGCAGTGATCTCCTGTTTCCTGCCTGGAACTTTTTAATTTTGCACCTGGCTTGTGAAGCAGATTCCTAGACAGCCTTAATTATTTAACAAAAACAATGAGTTGATGTTCTGCAACATCAGGGACTTTCGTTAAATAAAAATGCAACTGAGCAAACATGAGACTCTCGTCCCTTCCTGGTCTTCCTCAGTTCCTTCTATGAGAGATAAGAATAAATATATTGACCCTCCTTACTTCCTGTTTAACAAAATATTCAGTACAAACATTGAAGTTTGTTTCTATATTTGCTTATTTGCATTGAGGAAACTTTTGCAATAAACTGAGACCTCCTTTTAATTTATTTATGAACAATAATATTGCCTTCAGTGCATTAATGATGACTCATATGGATATTCCACTATGCCCAAAGTTTAAGGCAGGTGTTTTAGTTTAGAAGTCAGGTCCCTTTTGGAGACATATTTCCATTTTATGATTAGAATATCACTCTCATCTTCTACTGAATATTTCTCTTCCCAGATGAGACTTGACAATGATATTTAGATTAGAACAAGTTATAATGAAAAACATTAGATAGAAAAATCAGAGATAAATGTTCTTTTTTAATTAAAAAACAAAACAACAACAACAAACAAACAAACAAAACCCCTCACCTTCAAGTAATTCCAGTTAAGCCAAAAATATTATAGGTAGGTCCGGTAGTATTGACGATTTTTAGGGGGTATTTGGTATTTTCTGCACTAAAACTCTTTGTTGATAGGTATGTGCTTTCTCAAACTGGAGCTTTTTTCTAGAGCAGATGAAAAATTACTACAGGATTTGTACAAGGAAAACTAGAACCCCGAAGGCTTCTGTTTCGGCTCCTGTGGCTGAGAATGGTTCTGTGCAGCAGAAATGAGGATGGAGCGTGCCACTCCTGTGCCCTCAGCTGCCTAGCTGCTGGACTTAAACAAGCACTGGACTGGAAAATAAAAAGTGGATCAGGGAGCCAGACCCAACCGGAGGAGAACTGTTGGGGGGACATTGTAATGAGTAGCTGGCAAGGGGGAAGTGGAGACTGTGACTGAGAGCAGCTCAAGGGCAAGATGAAGTGTGTCTTCCCTGGTTTGCTGGTTTTCTTTTTTAATGGAAGGCTATTGGGAAGGGAAAGGACAAGGGAGGTATGAAGATAGTTATGATTTTAGTCTCTGGTCCAGTCACCCAGGGCACACTACCAATCTTTTGTATAATTATCACAGTAATGTAAAGAAATTAAATGTAAATAATGTATCTATAAAATTACATATAAAAGAAGGGATTGCAGAAGCAAGTAATTAATTAAAGCCACTTATCTTGCTTACTGGCAAATTGCAGAAGTATTTTGTCCTTATTTTCCTCTCACTGCCATTCCAGCTCCATCCTCTCTAATGATCTCCCTGCTGTTTTGGCTCTGACTGCTCTTAACCACACACAAAGGTTGTCTTTCTTTCTCCTATCAGTACCATCCCAAGGCACAGCAATGGGTATCAGGAGGGATAAACTGCTGATTTGTATGTATTTAGGAATGACAGGACAGCAGTACATCCCCCTCCTCATCTAGGCTAAAATATTATCAAGCTGCAGCATTTTTAATGCTGAAATTTTTGAGTTAAATGGAGAACCAAAACTTTAATTTCTGAACCCTGACATTTCTTTATTAATTATTAATTTTTTAAAAAAGCTTGTTTTGGGAGAACAGGTTGCAGAATTTGTACAAGGAAATTCTCAGTGATCATGTAAACTCTCTATATGCACGTGCGTCTATGCAAAGATAGATGGGGAAATGTTCTCAGTGATACCTGCTCTACAGAAGGGTGCAGTTTGTGGCTTAACAGATTCACTGAAGGAATGTCAAGGCTTCTGATTTGCAGAAAACACTGTGGTCACATCTTGACAAACACACTGATAAAAACCAGCCTTTGTGTTTCTTTATTTCAGGATAAGACTCTTCAGGGATTGCTGAATTGAAAAATGACAGATGTTTCAGCTCTTGCAGTTGTTGAGGAAGGATTGAACCAGAGAATTAAAAATAATATCTAAGTGCCTAAAGAGAGGTTGGCAAACACAATGTGGTCTTTGATATAAAGTCTTCTTTAGCAGGGGATGAAGAGATTTGTTTTCCAGAGTAAAGTAGTAAACGAACAGGACTCTGTTCCTGTCAAATAAAGCTGGAAGATTGGTCAGTTCAAGTGGAGATACTTGGGGGTTCTACCCCAACATTCAAATTGTGTTTTGTTAAACTGTCATACATAAAATGCACAATGTCTGTAAAAGCTAGTGGGTTTTCCATAAGTAATGGGAGGGTTATATTTAGCCTCATGTCAAAGCAAACAGTAAAATAGCTGTTCATTACTTTATTAATGCTATTAATAAAGTAAGTTTATGAATTAAAATGCTAGGCTGATAAAGCAGAAGAAGAAAATTATGAACACATTTTCATGAATCCTGGCAACCTTCCAGTCAGTCATTTTAGGTGGGATTATCAAAACACTTCAGCCTTGGGCTAATGCTCCCATTGTCATCAATGCTTGTCAGCTGAAGTGGGCCGCACTGACTGCCTTTGTTTTTGTGGGAGACAGGATGATCCAGGCCCATCATTTTTTATCCTTTTCACATGCCCATTTTAGGACTAGCCACAGACACAAACTGTCAGGCATGAATACTGGAATATACACCTATTTATAATAAAGCATGCAGTCATGTAATTTGCATAGCTTAGTTGTGTATGAATGCCTTTATAATGGTATATAACAACCATTGTAATGACAAAGACTAAAAACTCCTTCCCAGACCAATAAGCATGTTATTTAAATTTTATGTACCATTTTTTTAGAGACAATTTGGACTGCAGGATTCAGGGCTGGGTAGAACACATAGGTGGCATAGGGCTATAGGCTCTCCCATTGATTCTCTCTTGACAGGCACTAGATACCCAAGTTAAGCCACTGACTCATTGATATTGACACATTGTGGTTAGGAAAGAAGCAGATGCAGCTCTATGAGCAGAACGACCCACGAGCTGGAGTAGAAAGTCTCTCTTGAAAGATCTTACAAACGGCAACACCTCAGCTGCAATTTGCATTGTTCTGTTTATTATTTACTTAATTGATAAGGAAAAATCATGAGGAGAGGTGGAATCTGCTGTTTTCCATAGTGCATATGTCCTCCCCTCTTCAGATTGTAGTGAATACTCTGTCACCAGAATGGTTGTGAATAACTATGTCATCACCAAACAGAGGTGGCTTATTCTGACAGGCACAGGGTACTGCACATCTCTGGAACTAACTGAGGGATATCCAGGGGGCCAAAGTGCGGTGCTGCTGTTGTTACTGGGATATTTTTCCCTTTCTTCTTTTTCTTTCTTTTTTTTTTTTTTTTTTCTCTTGAAATAAGTAACTAAGAAGGAGGATATTTTAGATTTAAAACAGTTGTAAATTTAAGACAACCTCTCTCCATAATGAATTGTCAGTTCTTATTGATTTTTTTAGCTACACAGTCTGTAAACATTTCAAATTAAGTATGTCTTGTCATGCTGCTCCCCTGCTCAAAGGTATCATTACCAAAAACCCCTTCAAAGCCATATGCAGTGGCCACTACTGAGGTGTTTTTGCAGATGAGGAGACTACCACCAGCTCTCTTCCATGACATCCAGTCGTGCTGAGCATATGGAAGCAAGAATGGAGCAAGGAAACTCCAAATTTGTTTCACTTGCTTTTCTTCACTCCCTTAGCTTATAATTTTTGTCATTTTTGCCCTTTCCATCTTGCCTGTACCCAAGGGGTCAGCATGTGAAAAGCACTATATAGTGTAAACATCGCTGTGAAATAGCTAATTTGCCACAGTGGCAGGGGGTCTCATTGCTACTCCTCTACCTCCTTTTTCTTTCAAACATTTGACAGCACTTCCTCCTCCTGCCACCTCCTGACCTGAATCAGGGACACAACGTGTGATCATTTGTTCATCAATTATGTAACATCAGCAGGACAGGAGGTTTTCCAGGGTCTGAATCCCCCCGCCCTTCTCCCCCAGTCTTTTCCCTCTCCTAAAACATTACTGTAACACAAGCAAAAATGAAATCAGGACAAATCAAGAATTGCCTAAAGAGCAAGTGCACATACTGGGGGCAGTGGGAATAAGCAAGAGTGAGCGGGAGGGGATGGATGTTTGTGTTTTGAACCTTTTTTGATGCATGAGTGCTGATTCCCATGTACGGAGTCAATGCAAAGTCTTCATGCCAATTCTTAGCCCTCTAGTGCCTGAGTTTTGTCACATCCACAGTTTTCTTTCTTTCTCCCGTAGCTTTTATGTGACCCCCGAGCTCATAATATTCCACACGCTGAGTGTCAGCTGAGTCCAAACAAAGAGACCTTTCTACTCTGGCAGAAATTCGTTAAAGTCTCCGGCATCAGAATTTACGGCAGCTTTCTTTTGAAATGCTTGACATTTCCTCACAATTTCTTAGATATACTTGGTGGGCAAAGTGCGTCATCTTTGTTTGAATTTATCACACATAATAAGCCATTTTCTCCCAGTTTAATGTCATCCCCTCGGTAACCAGGAGGTCGGAGGCAACAACGCAAAAACAGCAAATTTGTCAATGGAATGTGTAAAGCTTAGTATAAATTTATCTTGTCCTAATCCCTTGGCCCCCTTTCATACCATGATTTTTCATATGCATATGAGAATTTTCAGAGTATTGGTTTCTCACACATTTCACTGCCCGTGGACAGAACTGAAATACAGGCTGGGCTGTCAACTTCCATCAAGGCAAATTAAAAAAAAAAAGGCTCCATACAGTAAACTGCATTTCACCCTCCCAACCTCCATTGCTCTTTGAAGCCGAACACTGTTCCCTCTATATTTTTACGTGCACAGAACTCACCAGATTCTCTGTAGAAATAAAATTAAATAAATCAAACCAATCAATAACTTTTTCTCTTGGTGAACTGAAGAGAGTTTCACTGAGATGCAGAAGCCTTGTTTTCTAGAACCCTGATTTAAATTTAAGTAAAACAAAAGAAAATAAAAAGGAAAAAAAAAAAGGAAGAGAAAAGAATCTCAGTCTATGCCTCAGGTCATCCACACAAAGGCTTCAGATGGCAGTAAAACTCACAGAACAGTTCTCTTGTCTAGGGTGCTCTCTGCCTGCACCTAGCCATTACTGTGACATTTCAAAGTGAAGATCCTCTCTTGCAGAGGTTACCTAACTGTTTATTCTTAAAATAACTTTGAAACTTCAGGCCTGCTTCTTCGTAGAAATTGGGAAAAGGTCAGTACATTTACTAAAGGGATAAATAGCTGATGTTAACTCTTAAAACAAGGTATCCCTGCAGATATTTACTGTAACCAGGAGTTACACTGAGTTTTATTAGACCAATTTTGTGTGTTAAAGGAATCCTGTGACACTCCTGTAGTGCCGGGTTTAGTGTGCTTTTAAAAGAGGAATCCACACCAGCAGGAATAAACAGAAACAATTCTGTGAATATTTTTCCAGTTTATTATTTGTGAAAAAAATTAATCACACCTTTTCATCGAAATTGTAATAATCCAGGCATAACGATTTGTGGGGGGTAGTGGATTCTGTTGTGGTGTTTATGAAAAGCTGAAGGTGAAAAAAGCCAAAACCTGATGGCAAAATTATCCATCCTAGTTTAATTTATTACTACTGAGGACTTCACCAGGGCAAGTTCTTAAACATGGATTTATTAATTTGGAGTCCAAGAGAAGTAGCAAAGGAGAAATATATATTTCAAACACCTAAAACACATCGGGTATGTCAATAATCTTATGTTATAATCTGAAGGTGTTATGCCAAACATTTTTGAGGGTGGTGGGGGACAGGTCTTTTCAGTTTTAGTTTTTGCGTGGGCAACATCCCTTTAAACGAATGATGACAGATTATGCAGAGTAACTTTACATTCTTAACAACTATGTGGTAGATGGACCTCCTCTGCTACATAACTATTAGACCCCAAATATTTTTGTAATGAAATGTTCTTTATTATATGGTTTGCTGGTGGGAGCAGCACAGCAGGAATGATTCAGTGTCATTTCCTTACTAATGGTAAGGATTGAGAGGGTCTGAGACTCAGACAAACTGTTCTGCTTCTCTGTTCATTTCCAGTCTCTTAACAATGCATACAAAATCTTATCACGACAGTAATATTTCTATTCATGGTCCACTCTAAAACTAGGAGAGGGAAAAAGCACACAACAGTTTAATATGAAGGAAAACTTGGCTGAGGAATCACAGGATTCTTTGCTTTGCATTCTTGCTGACTTTTCTTGTCATTCATTTCTTTTGTGATGCAGCTCATACAGCTCTGCTTTTGAACTCTTGCATCACAGGTTGCTATATTTAAAGCCAATGAAAGGAAACATTTCCTTACATAGAGTTTAGTCATTGTGGTATTCTCTGTTAGTGGAGGTCACTGATGCAGTTTACTGAAACTGGCTAGAGAGAAGGACTGAATCATGTTTTGTCTACCAACAGCATTTATGGCTATGTAATCAAAACTAGTGATAGACAAATCCAACACTTCAGGGGATCAAACATTTTCATTTGGGGATCAGAAATCAAGGCATGGCATTGGAACAACTACAAGTAGACAACCATCTAAAAAGATTTCCATCCTTTTCTGCAGCACAGACACTTGCCTCTGCAGGAAGGGCCATACAAGGAATAACTGACAATTAGTGTTGCCTGTTCTGGCAAATCTTGTATTATTAAAGACCAGCCCACACTTCATTGTTTTGGAGCTAGTTAGATATGAGGTCTGTGTTGATTACTTCCCTATGGAAGAAAGTCTGTAATAGCTAATAGAAAAACAGATACATATTTAATTTAATTCTACTGGATGCTTTAAATACCTTCTAAAAGATGAATACTGGTATTTTTGTTAAATAATCTTGACCAAAATCTTCAGAACTGACACATTTCACCAAACAAATGTAATACATGAGAGATTTTATGTAATAAGGCTTGAATGCAGGAGAGGAAAATTTGTCTACAAGCTTGAAATCAGTGGGTTAAGAAGCTCTTTTTTGGTAACACTTACAGTGTGTTTGTTCACTGTCAACACAAACATTGGCATTCTTGTAGAAATCTGCTGTTTGGGAAAGGCATTTGGAAGCTAACTCTGTGAATTGAAAAGAAAATTGTATTGACTGGGTTGGGGAAGGGAGTTAGTAAATGGATGAGAGTTTGGGACAGCCATGGGGCTTTGAGTATGTCACAGTACACTTAATTCTGTGCTATTCCTTGTATGACCTCTTAGCCAGTTCCTTTGGAAATATTAAACCACAAAGATTTCCAAAGGGAAAGCAATGGAAATACAGCTATTGGAAAATATATTGCCTTCTGTTTCTCTGTGTGACTGTTTTAATCTATTTAAACATGTATTTGTCATATTTTTCAGGAGAATTAGACATGGTTTTATTGCCACAATTTCAAGCTGCAGTAGAATATTTGTAATGCAGACAAAATCATTGAGAATAACCCCAAATAATACCATTGGAAACATTAAATTTTCCAATAATAATATTGGATAATTATAATTATACTGGAATAACAGTTGATTTTGAACACCAAGATGTTATACCTAATTGAAAGAATATGTGGTGATCATGACCTTTAGAAATTACTATGACAAATAGCTTATACAGAAAATAAACTGAACACCTGCAGTGTCCAGAGTTTCCATGAAGGACCATTAGAGGAGATGATGATTTTTTGAGGAGAGGAAGTTATCACTTTGGGACTGATTCTTTTAGATATGCAGTATTTTTCTTTAATTTCTTAAAACACAGTCCTATCTACTACTGAGCTCCCTACCTGATTGCATCTTTTGTCAAACTAGCACATAAAAATAGTTGTGCTGTATTGGCCTTTTTACATGTGAGCATGTTAAGAATTAAACCAGAGAACTAGAACTCAAAAAACACATCTTTCTTTCCTTTCTTGACAGGCTTTTTTTTTTTTCTTTCTCATAGAATGAGCATATTTAATCAACTGGCATTGCCTATGTAACAAGTAAGTATGATATTACAACAGGTAGTACACACCCTTGGTATTTCAAGCCAACAGGCTTAGTTAATACTATGCAGACCTCTGGTCTCTTGTTTTCTGCATTTTCAACCTGCTGTTTTGTTGCTTTTTTTTCTCAAAAGTTTGCAGAAGGACTTAGAACATGGAAGAAAGTCATTGTATTGCATTGTGTGATCATAAAAACATAGACAGCTGATGGCATTGCTATTGCAGGAGGATGGAAACATAACGTGGAGAAATTCTTTAGTTCTGTTCTTGCTGGATTTGGTTGCATTTGAGTTCCTACTGAATGATTTTCTGACATAAACCTGAATTTGAAATACTCTGATACTATTCACTGCACTGAAGTAGCTTTGGAAAATATATGACTGATTGGCTGCCAAGGAGGTCAACTATAGAGTCACTAGAAAGAAATATGTCTTGACCTCATGCTACATCTGAGCTGTTGTCAAGTTCTCACAGTCAAAGACAAAGTTCTTTTCAAAGCCTCAAATATGTTTTCCTTCCTCTGATCTCTAATCGAAAGTGGAATTTTCTCTAGTAAGTTCCTCATGGCTGTGTCATTCTGTAGCTCTGTTACTCATCAAGTACAAAAGCAGGGTCTTAAATCTGTGGCCCTTACACTGAAATTGATTTCTCGGTAAAGACGGTAACTGTTGTATTCCACCAACATAGTAGAGGGATTTCTGTGCATAAAGTGGGAATGTGCTATCCTGGCAATACATCGTATTTACCATGTATTCACGTTATTCTATGGCTGGTGGGAAGGTAACCATTTTCTGCTAAAATTATATATTTGCTTTCCTCCTTCAGCCCCCTGTTCTACTTAGAAATGTCTTTACTGCTTTATTCCATCCAGATTACTTTAAGCAAATGGAAAAAGCCTAGGAAAAATAGGACATCTGACCTCCCAAGCTATGAAGTTACTAGCTTGTAGTGAGTGAGAAGTGACAGTAGAGGAGAGGGAAAAGACACTAAAAAATTTGATTTCATGAACTTCAGATTTATAGATAGCAAGAAGTCAGAAGTAATTAAATATTACTCTGCAACTATTACTAAATCCTGCAGGTGACAGTCAGCCCAGAAAATATGCTGGCATTTTTAGTAAATGAAATTAAAACAGAAATTGAAATAAGATACTGAGAATAATCAACGAGATCATGCTGTCATACAAGTTATAATAATGGTACCTTTCATTCTTCTCTGGGGTGCTGTCTTTTCCTTTTCTTCAGCATATGTGCCCCAGAACAGAGATCTAGCATCTATATAACAGTAATGCTGTTTAACCCAGAACATATGATTAACTGATTCACCTGCTAATGTTGTCAGCTGGACCTCTCATAAATACTTCCTCCCCTTTAGGGACATTACCTTCTGGAGAAGAATATCAGTAATTAATCGATTAATAAAGGGCAAGGTGCTGGGGAAGGTTATGATCATGTCATCTGTGTTTAATAGGACAGTTTTCCATGAAAATTACTATATTTTCATTGAATGTTACTTCACGACTTTGACCATACTTTCAGATAAATCTTAATTTCAGAGCTACATCTTCCTATTTACAAGAGGAAAAAAGAGCCGGAGTGAAGAAAGCGTAGATTCATATCTGAGAGTGGAACAATCATATTTTTATTTGAAGGCCTGAACTCCAGATATGCCCGCCTTTAAAACCTAAATATAGAAAATATAGCTGCAAGTGTCTGTCCTGGCTTTATGTCAAAGCAGCTTTAGGCTGTTGACTTTTTATTGCTATTTGTGGGCTTGGTTTCTCAATATCCTTTGACAGATGTAAATCAGGTAATATATGAAGCTCACAGAAAAAATTACAGTAAACCAAAGAACTTTCCATGTGTTTCTCCGAGTTTTATCATGACAGTTTGCCAGAGACTTCTCACTGTGAGTCACAGACACCAGTTCACTTTTCATTGTCTGCCTGAATATAAATATTGTTATTTAGGTGTGACAAAGAGGAAGGATGAATTTAACAGGTAAATTTAATAGCACAGACTTTATCTATAAGAGGCAGAAACCATAGGTGTTTCAGAAACAACTTGCACTTTATCCAGTTGATGCATAAAGACTATTTCGTATCATCAGTCATTATAGTTTTATAATTTTAAAATATTTTGCTAGATATTTCCTTCTGAACCAAACCTGCAGTCAGGTTGACAAATGAAGGAAAATGAGGAGTGAATGAAATATCCATACATTAAAGGGGTAAAGATGCCATTTGTATATGCAATCTTATGAAATTACAGAACATTTTCCACATGCCATTCACAAAGAAAATTGGACTTCTCAAAAACATGGCAAGTTTCTATCATAGCTGAGTCTAGAGTTTAAGAGTAAAAAAAAAAAAAAAGGGTGGCAAAAATAATATTCCAAATTAAAAATATTATTAACAGTAATAGAAATGTAATCATTAACTGCAAGCTGATTTAACCAGCAAGAAAATCTGATTATTGGGGATGGAAAAAAAAAGATACATGCTCAGGGAGAGATGTCCAGGTCCTCTGAAATCAATGGATTCTGTGCAAGAGGAGCACACAGCCACCTTTCTTGACACTGCCATCCTATCCCCCATTGTCTGTTAAAAAATATATAAAAAAAAGAGATCATAAAAATGGCATTTTTTAAGTGCATCTGAAAGACCGCTTGTATCTTATGTCAACTTCCCGCCCGCCTCTAAACACCCCCTCAAAGTCAGCATCTGATGTGTGAACCTTTTTCAGCCTTGACATGCTAGATATATCAGAGGCAGTTTGATGTATCTGCAATAAAAATGGAAGTGCAGCAAGCCTGGAACCAATGAAATTTACTGTTGTGAAAATGATGGCATTTTGATCCTGTGCAAGCCTCTAGCCCCTGCCCCCGTCATCCAGAGCAGCAGAAAAACAGTTGATGTATAAAGTTTATTGAGGCTTTGGAAAGCATCCGTAACTTCTGGGCGCTGTAGTCCCAGGCATTCTACTTTCTGAGAGAACTCCCAGTGACTCAACAGTAAACTACAGCATACCTAAAATAAAGGCAGGTTAGGAGCTTGGAGTAGTGTTTACCAAATATATTTCTTCTGATAATAAAAAAGAAAATTAAGATCTTTTAAAGGAAAAGTAAATATTTTATTATAGATTTTCTCCATATAAACATACAGTAAATTTTAAAGTATAAATATTATAGAAGCCTTTCTCTTTAAAAGCATGCATTGGTAACCAGTTCTATCTGATAACAATAAATCAGAGGACTTGAGTTTCTCTTAGCCTAATCTACAGAGTCTCCTATTTCCAAACCCAATACTGTATTATGATTGTTTTTCACCCAGGTATCCACAGTTTGTGAAATCCTGAATCTTTCTTTGACACTTCCATGAGAAGACTGCTATTAATCAAAGATTAAGAATTTTCAGAAAGAAAAAAAACCCAACAGATCTGATGTCACTGATTAAGGCCAGATGCTTCCAGTTTTAATCCAGCTGAGTAGCACCTCAGGCCATTGGACAAGCTGGAAGACAGCATGGCAATTCAAGTTCTTAGGGGTAACTCCTAATTTTAAAACCTGCAGTCTAGAGAAAGAGTAGGAAACAATTAGGGAATAATTTATTACTGGATAAATGTTTGACTAGTAGACATAATTAGTGTTTAGTGCCTACTGCATTTTCTGCCTCTGGAAAAAGGGGGGAAATGGCCAGAAGAAATTCTAGCTTAGTTTTCAAGAAATTTTAGCAATATTTTAGCCATAAGCACTGGAGTTTTTCAAATGCCTGTCCAACCATGCTGGCCTAGATTCTGAATGTGTTTTCTGCTTATACTGTGTCTTGTGCACAGGCCATGTGAATAATTCTTTTTTAGTGTTAAACTCAACTGCAAAATCAGCAGAGCAAATAATGCCTCCCTGTTTGCCCAAGAAAGAGAGATGCAATTGCCACAAATATGTCCAAAGGGTTTTCTGTATTTGTAGGCCATTAGATAAGGAGACTCCAAGGTTCTGCTTGGTTTCTAATTTTAAATCATCCATATGCAGTGTAGCAAAAAACAGTTAAAGAACATGAACCTTCAGCATTGAAATAGAAATGTCAAAATTATAATAAGTTTAAGGTACGTATGGGACATGCTGAGTCACAAATGTCAACCTAAGCCATGTGCAAGCTATAAATAAACCAAATTAATAAAACATCTTTTTGTTCAAGCAAAAATTAATGACCACTATTACCACTGAATGTGATCTGTAATTATTGAGCATCTATTGAAAATTTTCACAGGTAATGAGCTGGCAGCAAAAATTGGAGATCTCTCAGTTGACAACAATGCAAAAATATCAGTGGCCTTTCAAAACGGGAAAAGAAATGCCTATAGTTTAAAAGATTTGGTGGAGAGTCAATGAGCACAGTATCATGAAACCCAAAGCTGAGCATCAGCTGCTTTAGATCCTGCTGCAGTGGATGTTTAAGGACTAGTAGTCAAATTGTTCAGCTGTTTTCAAACCAAGATTTCTTGCTCAAGGTAGTATGTATGTACAGACCTTGCCTTGCTTCTGGTCTTATGCCATCAGAGCTACAGCTATTTTCATATTTATACAGTGAGTGTAGGAGGATTCAAGGAGAAATACAGGAGCAGGTATACAGGTTCATTCAAATATTTGCCTAAGTTACGGAGTAGGGAAGATGTTATCACTTAAATGGCACTTTTCTCTTTTTCTATACATGCTGAAGATATATGTTGATGAAAAGATATGTGATGATGAAAAAAGCTTAGAAACTTGCCTAGTTTGGAAGGATCTTGTCACTGTAGGAAAAGACTTATCTTAGTGACAAGAGGACTGCTGGAAGATCTAGAAGGGGTCAGTTTCATGAGAATGTATTCATTTCAACATACCCCTTTTTCTTTTTTAGATGTAGTTATGAAGCATTTGACTGCAAAAGGTCAGAACAGGACTGACCCTCAGGATCTGAGTGGCTTGGGGTTTAGGTATTTCCCTAGTTAGGAGGCGTTTGCCTATAATACAACATACACATTTCCATTTGAGCAGCTGGTATTAATACTGAATAACTATATGTTGAATCCACCTATGTCAGAAGATTTATGCCTAAAAATGGAAAGTCTTGGCCAGAAGAGGGTGTAAAATTACCTAGCAGAGACTTGTTTTGTGTATTTAACGACAACTTTATGGCACGATAAAACATTGAGAAAAAGTAAAAGTTTCACTGTAGTTAAGTTTCCAGAAAACTATAGAAAAGTTTCGAGATAGCTGTCCCCTAGCTGAGAGGAGATTTCCATGAATCT
Organism: Ara ararauna; assembly: GCA_028858755.1. Taxonomy (NCBI): domain Eukaryota; kingdom Metazoa; phylum Chordata; class Aves; order Psittaciformes; family Psittacidae; genus Ara; species Ara ararauna. Next base: position 98,557,479 of record CM054377.1, read on the forward strand.
ACTCTTTCTGGACCACAGAAACCATCATGAATGAATGTAGTAACATTTTTTGTGAGCAATGCTCATAATAATGAAACCACAAGTGCTCAGTACTGAAAAAGATATTAAGAAGACAAGAAGACAGGCAATATTGAAAAAAAAGTCTCCTGGGTACTACATAGTCTATTTCTGACTGATGTATGAATGACATGGAATGCATGTCTGGGCAACTTCAGGTATATTCTAATCTGCAAAATAAATATCTGTATAAATAGATCTCTAAAAATCATGTACAGTTTTGCAACAATATTGTCATATCTCAAAAAAATGGCAGCATAATAACTTTCTTCACACTGTCACTACATCTAATATACCACTGTGGTTCCATAGCAAAATAATTATTTAATTTTTTTTAAAGGCTATTTTAAAATAAAACGTTACTTAACAATAACATTGTAAAAAATGCTCAGCATAAGTCAGAATGGCACTCAGCTCCTCAAAGGATGAGTTTTGAGTAGAACTCCGGGAATGTCTCTATCATGTCAGGATGACTACATATTTGGAAAAGCATCAAATAATTATTAATAACATTAGTTATCAACTCATTTTCCCAGATTGCTGAAAAAAAAAAGTTTATGGTTTTTTTGCTGCATCCTTCAAAGTAAATTGAAGTTACTCAACAAAAGTAAAAATAATATTTTGGTCTGTGACTCTTCAAAGAGGATGTTGGTTTGAGTTAGACATTCAGACTTTGAAAGTCAACCTGTTTTGATGGGATACCTCCATCTTCCTTTCATGTAAGAATGTATTTTAGAGATAATTACTTTTTGGGTAGCACTAACTTATCAAATAATTTGCTAGGGAAAAAGATACACTATTAAGATTCTCTTTTCTTTCCAAGATATCACTGTAACTCCAAAAATATGTTTGATGTGATACACCATCTCATTACGCCATCTCATTACAGGCAAAATGAACCTACTGTAACATCTATTAGGGTATTTTTCCCTCTCTTCTCTGCTCTTACAGTTTTACTGTGGTACGGAAGAACCAACAGTAACAACTTCAAAGTTGTATTACAGCACTGATACAAAGACAAGTAGATATTAATGAGGCTGTGGGTGGGATGTTGTTTATCGTACAGTATTTACAAAGAAGAATCTAAGTGACTACAGCTGAAGCAGAATAAATCAGACCAATATTGTCAACAATCAAGTCAACATTGTCTAGAGGTAAATAAAATCCTTTTGGATTTCTCACACAGATTCCTTCAGTAAGAGGAGTTCCAGCAATCATGGAACTACAGAAGACAGTAGCAATGAGCTGTAATTTCAGGTAAGGTTAATGCAAGCATGTATTTATTATACTCTCTTTCATATAGCAGACTCTGTGTTAAGGTAATCAAGGAGCTTTCCTGATTTACAGGCAAAAAATGTAATAGAGCAAGCTCACTGTTTTTAATCCAGCAGGTAGAGGTTAAAGGCAGCTCTATATCCAAACAGAGAAGAAATATTTGCAAAATAAATCTGGTAAGGAAATGCTTGAATTTTTTATCCATCTTGGTACTTTTTTGTTATTGTTGCTGTTGCTGTCTTCTGTAGTGAGACTACTGATGAGATTGTTTGTACTTTTGCCCTCATAACACTCTGGGCAAAAATGCTGTCTGTCATTTAGACTGTATCTACCTTGGCATTCATCAGTGGCCATCAGACACAAAAAAGCCTGGGTGTTCTGGAGTGTTCCAGCAGCCTTCTTGTTTTCCTGGAAAACTAAAAGTTATAGATTACTGAGAACAGGATTTGAGAAGTCTAGAAACGCTGCTACTCTCCAGTTCTTGGTTATGCCTATTTCTTTTGATAAGTTTAAGCATTCAAGGAGTAGAAAATAAGAAAACTTCCAGAAATTAATAGTTTCCGATGCTAAAAGTATGTAATGTAAAAATGTGGTCGTAATTTGTAATGAAGTTGAACACACAACCTCCAAAGAGATCAAATCCTGCTACAATGTCTCTTCTGAAATAGAACCCTGCAGGCACTTAACTGGCAAATGCTACTTAATCAGTGACTTGATTTACATTGGTAGGAATGAATCCAGCATGCTGTTGTTTTTGCCGAGTATATTTTTCTTGGATGTGGAAGAGGATTTGTGAACACATATATCCTTGTATGTGACTTCCTATCGAGCTGATCCCACAGAGCAGATGCCTACTGCTACACCCGGATGGCAAATTTAAGTCCAGATCTTTAAAGTCGTCTGAGTAACTAAAGTTTTAGGAAGGGATCAAGAGGGGTTTACATACAGAACCTCTTTTGAAGTCATACATCATGCAAAGTTTCTATTCTCTCAACAGGAGTTTATTGTTAAATCCTACCTCATCTATTTCAAGCTTCAACCCCTGTACCTTAAAGAGCCACTATGTGTTGATGCCTTTTCATCTGAGAGTCACAGCCTTCCCGCATGATCTGGGCTTTGAGTTAGAGACTGTGAGGGACTGGTAAGATTGAAGCACTGCCAACCTCTTTCTCAGCTCATTGTACCACAAGTTTATCTGTCTGACTTTGATCCTGAAAAGTCCTGTTACCTGCACACTTTTTTTCCTGGTTTTGTTCAGGTATTTTATGTACAAAACAGACTCAGCTGATGTTACTCTCAGGAAGAGTAGTTCTGGAGGATTTGCAAGTGAGATGCCTGGCAGCAGGTATTCTCTTCATGGCATTTATTTCATTACAAAATAAGGAAATGGCACATGGGAAGCCCTTTCTAGAAGGGCTTCAGTTAAGCATCACTCACCCTCCACTACAGAGCAGCAATCTTCAGCCTTGCTTTTCTGGGCCAGTCCTGGATTACAGAGAACAATTTTCTGCAATTGTTTCTCTTTAGTGTCTTTCATTCGAATAGAGCAGATCCACCAGATCCATGTTTGGACACATGCAAGGGCCTGTTATCTCCTCACACTAAGCTGTCATCAAAATGTTGAGTTTCTTTAAGTGAATAGACATGAACTGGCCGCTTTCTGCACTAATTGCACTGGTTTTGCCAACTAGTTACCAAGTGTGTGCTAGAATAGTGTTTTACATAGTTCCTTTTATCAATTAAAAAATCAAACAATGAAGTTCCCTTGTATCTGAATATGTCATCAGTAATTTCATCACACTGACTTTCTCATACAGTTTCAGGTGGGTGTGTAAAAAGCAAAATCCTCAGTCATTCTTTGCAGCTATCTTACAGGCATGTAGGGCTCTTAAAATGAGAGGCAGTTGCCCGGCAAGCCAACTCCTTACCCACATCAGCATAATCAGCAACATACTTCCGCTTCACCAAATACCTGCAGAATTCATTTAAAAACTCATCAACCTATCTTCACACTCCTGAAGAGTAAACCTTATCTTCACAGACAGCAGTGCCACAAACTACATTACACTGACCAACCAGTGTTTTGTCTATTGGAGGTTTTTCAATGTCTGTCACTTTCTCCAAGGAAACTTCCAAAATGGAAGCTCAGTTAAAGCCAGCTGTGGTTACTTCCTTTCCTAAGAGGAGACAACTGTTTCTCAAGTGACTAGACTGACACCACCACATTCATGTTGGGAGCCCATGCACATAGTGCATCCATTGCTTACCTGGCTGTTGGGGGCTGGAACTGCTGGTTGCGACTTCTGGACTCCAGCAGGCTACTGATGGGTGAAACCCATCTCTCAGGCTTCATCTTTCAGGCTTTGATGTCATTAAAGTATGAAACAGTGAAGCTCATGATCAGATCTTTATATTGTAGAAATCCATCTTTCAGAAAGTGTAGGTTTCCTTGTCTGCATCATATTTTGGATTTCATGGAGTCTGTGAACCAGAAAAAGCTGTATCTCATGGTCTATTTCTACAGTCCCCAAACTCCATACTAGCTGGAGCTCTGACAGAACAGATAGCCCCTACAGCAAGAAATCATGTCAGAAGAACTGCACTGTAGAAATAGATAATACAACATTAGGTTGAGTACCATGGGTTTCCTCTCCAGTCTGCATATACAGGAATAGGCAAATGTTTCTGGAGGCATGAGTGGGTCACAGGTGACTATTAACTACCAAAATGATACAGGCAAGTGCCTGCTTGTATGTCAGGCAAGATATTTTTGTAGGAAAGACAAACATTGTGCAAAGCCCTGTTGAGAACTCACCTGTACCACTATGGACATTTCTTTCTCCTCAGGTTCTAGAAAGATCAATTCTATTTGGAGTGAAGGCAGACAAAGACTAAGCAGTTGATTAGGGGCATGGAAGGCCTATAAGAAGATGACTAGAAAGAGCAAAACAAAGGCTGAGAGGGGTATAATCACTTTCAAGAAAGGTAGCAAGGGATGAAGGCCAAAGAAGGAAAAAAGCTACTGAAGTGCAAGATAAAAGACTGTCAAGAACACAAACCAATTCAGTACTTCTTTCCAAGAGGAAGACCTCACCATCAACACTAGCAAGAAATGTCTCTTGGTGCATTTTTAAGGAATAATGAGGAAATCGTGCGTGCTTTTTACATTTCTTCAAAGTTCACACAGAGGGAACCAAACCCCTTTCTTTCACCACTTGCATCACCACAACCAAGTGAATGTCTATGGTAGAAATGCCTTTATTTATATGCCTGAATGTACATACTAATTTTGACACCAACACACAAAATGACAACAATGGTACCTCTGTTTCTCTTTCAAGTCTCATATATTAAATCCTAAAGGAAAAGGAGACTTGCCAGGCTTTTAATGAAATCTGAACATCTCCCCACAAATGGAGGTAGGCAAATAACTCTCAGGAAGGTTAATATCACCAATGAGCTCAAGAAGTTTTACCCAGTGGCTATAGCGTGGTTTGTCTAAACACAGCCAACTACACAGCTGAGTTTCAGTGGGGAAAACAGGATGTGAGGGTCACAGCAGCAATGGTCTATTTTTACAGTTTGGAAGAGTCATCATTGGCCTGGCTATGCTTTGGCATAGATCCAAAAGTTCTAGGTCTGAAAATGACCAACCTTTCTACACCACCAGTGTAACCTCTGTTCCCTTCTTTTTCAAAGCCTTTTTCAAATTGTGCTACTTCCATGGTGGTCTCCTGGCATCATCCATCCCAACATATGGCTCTGGTTACACTTTGACTGTCCTCCAGCCTGCAGCTAATGAAATCTCCCCCTTGCAACCCTGGAAAAGGGTTTGTGCCCAGCCAGATCAAGTCCTTGGTGGTCCTCACTGCATGACCTCATGGCTATCAGCTCTGGCACAGAGTGGGCATGACTAATAGGGGTGATATCTGGCTGCAGGGCTGGTTTCTGCCATGGTCTGAAAGAAGAGTAACAGCACCAGGTTTGTTCTTGGGAGCCAAGTGGCAGAGGATGCTTCAGGGACACCCAGCAGCTGTGCCCAGTACACAGCCACCAAGGGCAGAGACTGTCCCCTGATCTCCTGGGCACAGGCAGTGCCTCAGGGCCAGCACCCCAAAGCTCTTCCCCAGAAGGAGGTTGGGTGGAGGGGCAGCAGGCGGGGCTGCTCATGGGGGGCCCCATCACTCCATCACTTCCATGTCACCTGGCAACACAGCAGCCACAATGCCCCGAGAGACGATAAAAGGGGGTATCCGCTGTTGTCAGAACAAAGCTGGCCCAGGGGCAGCCCAAAGACACACGAGTCAGAACCCTACAGGAGCAGGGAGAATTACTTAGGGTGTGTTGAGCGACAAAGACCAGAGATCAGACCAGGCTGCTGGAGGTTCTCCACTTCAAGGCCAGCTCCTGGCAGGGCCACCTTAAAAGCTCATCTGGTAGATGGAAATCCTCTTCAGCTGGAGAGCCATGGCCTGATCAAGGGAATGTCTTCCTGAAGAGCACTGCAGAGCTTGCTGTTCTCATCCCCTGTGGAGCCAGCAGCCATAAGAAATAGGAGGCAGAGATGTTGCCAGGGGTCCCAGTACTGTGGGGCAGACACTGGTGTCCTGCTAGGTATGGGAAGGATTCTTGTCTCAGGGGTTGATCAGGCAGGGGACATTTGGCCACTCTGGGAAACCCCCCAAGATGGCTCTAGGTTGAGGAAGACTAGTACTTGGGCATCTTTTGGGAGGCATGACCACCCTGTGGGATGAGGAAGCAGATCTTGCTCACATGCTCAGGGAATAGCTGATCACCAGCACCGGAGTCAGGAAGGAATCTTCCCCCTGGGCAGATTAGCACTGGTCCCTGGGGTTTTTTTGCATTCCTTTGCAGCACTGAGCATGACCACTTGTCAGGGCTCCTCTGGTCCGTTCTGGCTGGGTTACTGCCTGCTGCTCGTGCATCATGAAGTTCACCTCTCACGCTGTGCAGCTGTGGGGAGGAAGGCTTCCCCTCCCCCACCCCCAAGGTGGGCTAGAAAGTGTCCCTGGGGGGTTTTACCTTCCTCTGCAGCACGGAGCACAGCCCCTAGCCAGGGCTGCTTTGGGTCATTTTGGCCAGGTGCCTGCTGCTCCTGCCTCACGAAGGTGGCCCTTGTGCCCCATATCCAGAGAGAGGGGGCTTTTGAGATGCCCAGAGCGTTGTTTCTTGTCCTCTGTAGCACTGAGCATAGCCCCCTGTCAGGACTACTGTGGGACATTTTGGCAAGGTTCTTGCCTGCTTCGTTTGCACCTCAAGGCGCAACTTGCGCCCTAGCTCTCTCAGGCTCTCTTTACCATTGCAAGTTTACAGCAAGAGTGAGCTCTGCTCTTGTCTTGGCTCCACTTCCCTGGGGGTTTTTGCTTGACCAACAATCCATGCTTGAAGGGCTCCGGGCTTGCTGCACCACCAGGAGCTACTACGTTTCAGCTCTCCCTGCGTGCAATACAAACACAGGGTAAGCATGAACTGAGACATCATAACCCCTGGGCCCTTGGTAGGAGACAGCGGGATTTGGTGTCCCAGGGGAGGCCAGTCCCACCCGTGGAGACCTACAAGCAACTAAGGACCCTGGCAGAAGTAGACCTGCACTGCTCACATATGGTCCTTTAGACATACATCTATGTTTGGCCACTTTGGAGACAATATTGGGACAGATGAAATTCCACTCTTATGCAGCGCTATTCTTCTCTGACTCTTTTGGTTTAGCATGGTTTTTCTAAGGAAAACATCTCAGATATTTCTAAAAATGAGTACAAGGAATAAAACAGGTCTGCATCTTGCACTGAAAAAAAAATTTGTCTAGATTTACAATAGAAATTATTTACTCCAGTAATCGCTCTTCCAAGACTCTAAGCATGGCTTTGCTAGATTAGAGGTGACCCAGAATACATCCTGTAGCAATATACTCTAATGAACCCATTTAGCCTAGTGCTTTTTAAGTAGCAGTTGCCCCCCCTCAAAAAAATTAAGCTAATGAAGGAAGATATCAAGAATGTCACTGTGTTACTGAACTTAAGGCTACTTTTCCGTGACTTCTTGGAGAAGACTGTTTGCTGCAAAAGTAAGATACTTAAAAGAGCAATGGTTACACTGTATGTAGCGGTAGCACCTTCAAGAAGCTGCCTGCTTATGATGCAGACAATACTTCATAGAGATAAGTATCAGAATATAGTGATGTTTGGAGCAAAGGGAAAAGTTGTGTATCTACATGCAGACATACACCTAATGAACAATTGGAAAATTGAGTAATTAAACTTGGCTCAAGACTAGAGGTTATACACATATTCATCCTGAGTTAACAGTTCTGGAATCGGACAAAAGGTGGGTTTATTTGTGTTTCCTAAGTTACGGGAGCTGCCAATCAGATGGACACCATTAACCATTAAGGAGATCATTAACTGGGGAATTCACAATGCAAATGACCAGTAACTTGAATTAGAAAACATCCCTTTGGTACTCATTCATACACAATGTTCATTTAGCAACCCCTGAAAAATGTTGTGCTTAATAGATGACGGTTGTTTCCTTTTCTGCTTTTGTCATTGAGATGCTAAATGCTTATCATTTCAAGGTCCTTCCCAGTACTTTCCTAACACTCTCATCATTCATTCTTCATTTATGTGACATATATCACTACTCCAAAAAAAATCTGAGTACATTCTATGCTATTTATTACTGATTTATTCATAAACTGTTTTACTTACAAGGCTGTACATGTGAGAATAGCTCACAAAGCAGCTTCCAGTAAGTGCTGAAATGGTTGCATACAACTGTCCTCACACTTCTTCTGAGTTTAAAATTGGATTCCAGCTATGGAATTTTGTCCTTGTTTGTGCTAGAAGTGAATTTTTGGAATCTCTTTTTGTCTATCACAAGCCCTTTGCTCATAAGGTTAAGTCCAAAGTTTAGGCTTGCAAATGACAGAAGATTTTACAACAATTTCTTTCTTTTTCATGTTTCTTATAGTAAAAAAAAAAAATCACTTTATATGAAAAACAGCAGAAGATGACAAACAGCATGAGTAATGGGGAAGAAGTAGCAAATTAAATACCAAAGAGATAAGCACCAGCAGGATAAAGCCTAGGCATATCAAATTTTGTTATGCCTCTAGGGATAGGCAAATTTTGCTCTTCCATATAAAACTATATATAAAACTCTGCTACTAAGACATCATTCTTATATTTCCTTTTTAAAGAGATAGCTTTAATTAATGTATTGTTGGGGATTTGGGGGTTTAGGGGGTTTTTCCTTAGCACAACTGTCTGTGCACAAAAGAAGCCTAGGAGCATGGAAAGCCACAGCATAATCATTTAAAACTTTTAGAGTACTCTTAAACCCATCTGACTTAGAGTTGCATTTCATACAGTTCAGAGAAACCTGCATCTTGCTTGTACACACCTAAAAATCCTGTTGCAGAAAAAGTACGCACAACTATAAAAGCTAATATTAATGTCTCTCACCCTTGGTGTCACAGAATCATAGAACAGTTAGGATTGGAAAGGACCTTAAGATCATCTAGTTCCAACCCCCCTGCCATGGGCAGGGACACCTCACACTAAACCATGGCTGACCTGGCCTTGAACACCGCCAGCAATGGAGCATTCACAACTTCCCTGGGCAACCCATTCCAGTGCCTCACCACACTCACAGTAAATAACTTCCTCCTTATCCCATCTAAACTTCCCGTTTAAGTTTTAACCCATTACTTCTTGTCCTATTACCACAGTCCCTAATGAAGAGTCCCTCCCCAGCATCTCTATAGGCCCCCTTCAGATACTGGAAGGCTGCTATGAGGTCTCCACTCAACCTTCTCTTCTCCAGGCTGAACAGCCCAAATTTTCTCAGCCTGTCTTCATACAGGAGGTGCTCCAGCCCCCTGATCATCCTCATGGCTCTCCTCTGGACTTGCTCCAACAGCTCCATGTCTTTCTTATGTTAAGGACACCAGAACTGCACACAATACTCCGAGTGAGGTCTCATGAGAGCAGAAGAGAGGTGTAGGATCACCCGTTTTGGCCTGCTGGTCATGCTCCTTTTGATGCAGCCCAGGATACGGTTGGCTTTCTGGGCTGCGAGCACACACTGCAGCAGGCTCATGTTCATTTTCTCATCAACCAACACCCCCAAGTACATCTCTTCAGGGCTGCTCTGAATCTCTTCTCTGCCCAACCTGTAGCTGTGCCTGGGATTGCTCCAACCCAGGAGCAGAACCTTGTTCTTGGCTTGGCTGAACTTCATAAGGTTGGTATTGGCCCATCTCACAAGCATGTCCAGGTTCCTTTGGATGGCATCCCTTCTTCCAGCGTATCAACCCACCCCCACAGCTTGGTGTTATCGGCAAACTTGCTGAGGGTGCACTCAATCCCACTGTCCATGTCGCTGACATAGATGTGGAAAAAGACTAGACCCAACACCGACCCCTGAGGGACATGACTCATTACTGGTCTCCAGCTGGACATTGAGCCATTGAGCAGAACTCTTTGCATGCGGCCATCCAGCCAGTTCTTTATCCACTGAGTGGTGCATCCATCAAATTGATGTCTCTCTGGTTTAGAGACAAGTATGTCATGCAGGACATTGTCCATGCACAAGTCCAGGTAGATTATGTCAACTGCTTTGCCCCTATCCATGAGTTCCATAGCCCCATCATAGAAGGCCACCAAATTGGCCAGGCAGGATTCCCCCTTAGTGAAGCCATGCTGGCTGTCATCAACAACCTTGCTGTTTTTCATGTGCCTTAACATGGCCTCCAGGAGAATCTACTCCAAGATTTAGCAGGCACAGAGGTGAGACTGACTGGTCTGTAATTCCCAGCTCATCCATTTTCCCCTTTTAGAAAATGGGGGTTATATTTCCCTTTTTCCAGTCATGGGGAACTTCACCTGACTGCCATGATTTTTCAAACATGATGGACAGTGGCTTAGCAACTTCATTTGCCAGCTCCTTCAGGACCCGTGGATGGATTTCGTCAGGTCCCATGGATTTGTATATGTTTATGTTCCTAAGATGGTCTCGAACCTGATCCTCTCCTCCAGTGGGCCCAAGGTCTTCATTCTCTCAGTCCCTGCATCTGCCTTCCAAGACTTGGGTGGTGTGGTCAGAGCATTTGCCAGTGAAGACCGAGGCAAAGAAGTCATTAAGAACCTCAGCCTTCTCCAAATCCAGCGTAGCCAGTTCTCCTGATAGCTTCCAGAGAGGGCCCACATTATCCGTAGTCTGTCCTTTGTTTGCTACATACCAATAAAAGTCCTTCCTTACCAGGTTTAATTCTACCTGGGCCTTAACTTTCCTGACCTGGTCCCTAGCTTCCCTGAACATTTTTTGCATTTTTCCCAGGGCACCTGTCCTTGCTTCCACCTTTTATAAGCCTCTTTTTTCCCCTCTAAGTTTCCTCAGCATCTCCTTATCCATGCAAGGAGGTCTCCTGGCCCTCCTGCTGCACTTCCTTCTAGTTGGGATGCAACACTCTTGAGCTTGTAGCCGGTGATCCTTGAATACCAACCGTCGGTCTTGGGCCCCCCCGCCCTCTAGGGCTATATCCCATGGAACCTTAGTGAGCAGGTTCCTGAAGAGGCCAAAGTCTGCTCCCTTGAAGTCCAGGGCAGTGACCTTGCTGCATGCCCTTCTACTACTATGGCCCACCGCTTTTTGCTGGAGGCAACAGTAGTGATCCTCTTTACTGGTGCAACAGTCAGTTGTTCATTCAGTGCGACATGTGTTTCCTTGTTAGCCCCCTGCAGACCTGCAAAGCAGTTATGGGTGGGAATGTCAGATTTTGGAGGAAGCCTCTTGCATTTAACTGTCCTTTTCTTCTTTTTTTTTGTTGGTTTTGTTACTAGCTCCCAGCGTCTGGTATTACTGCCCTTCTCCTTTTCTCTATGTGCTATGGTGGATGTTCGTGGTCCCTGCACAGTGTAGGCCTGGAGCAAGCAGACCAGCTCTCTCTCCACTTCCCTGGCATCTTTTAGTTACTGACATCGTCCCGCAGTTCAGCCTCTGCTGCAGGAGGGCCTCCACTGAGTGCAGCCATGCCCATTGTGCACCCTCGCCCCAAGAAACCAGAGCAGGCACTTCCTACTCCCCGAGCTCTGTGCTGCAGCCTCCCCTCCCATCTGCTCCGTCTACTGCCGATGCTGCCACCACCGGGACAGCCACAGCAGAGCTCCCAGACTGGGCCCTGCTCCTGAGGCGAGTGCTCCACCTCCGCCCGTCGATCGCTCGCAGTGCCGGCGCCAACGTCCGCGCCACGCGTGGTTCCCCTGCTCCCTGGGGCGGGTTTTACCCACTCGTGGTGGCACCGCCCCCCGTGAGTCCCTCACAGTCCTCAGCACAGCTGCCGGCTCCTGGGCAAGGCCTGGCATGGGGTCGAGGGACCTCGGTGGCTCTGTTCGCTCAGAAGTGAGGCTCCTGGGCACAGGGTTTCCCCTCGCTCCAGTGCTGAAGGCTCCTCTCTGGAGCTGCTCACCTCAGCAAAAATCAACGTTAATTTTATTCGTGTATAATTGTACTGTAGGAAGATATAATTGACCGTATGACAAAAAAAAAAAAGAGTAATTTTTTCGAAAGAACCTTTCACACTTTTTTGGCCTGTAATACCTCTAGAGTTTATGCAAAGGGGCTAGAAAAGTAGGCCTACCTTAGATTCTTCATTGGGATTTTAATTAATTCAGAAAAGGATTTGTCTACTGGAATTGAAAACCAAAGAAAATACTCTACTCTAGTTGTTGCTGTTGTCTTCAGTTGCACACAGGTTTAAAAATGCTTGGTTTCTGCTGATCTGTCAGCTTTGATGGACGGAGTCCCATCGGCTTCATTAGATGTTGGGTTACGCCAATAGTGAGGCCGTGAATGCAAAATCACAGGACATAGTTTCAAAATTCATAGCAAGTATCCACTGGGATTTCACTATTTCTCATTAACAGGCTGTTCTTCATGTTTGCCATGTACATCTCATGCGAATACCTTTGTGAAGCTGCCTGCTGAGGGTTAGGTTTTTATCACTTCTTTCTGTGTTTTCCTTTTTTACTCTAAAGCGGTTACTTACTAATCAAAGCCTGCAACCAGGAGAAGCCATCCTTATGTTCAGGCCTGTGGTGGTCCTCATTATGAGTAGCTGGTTTCTTTGTGCATCAAGCATTTTCTGTGTGAGAACGGTCTTCACAGGCAAACACAGACACCCTTTCAGCTGGCTTGTATTTCATACTAAGGTCTGCAGTGATACAGATCCAGGTCCCAAAAACATCTCATGTTTCACCTCCATGAGGGCAGAGTTGGTGGGCTACAGCAGTCTAAGTCTCATCCCTTGCCATTCTAATCTCAGGTGGTTTTGGTGTATGGAAATCACTGTTGAAATACACCACCACAGACATTTCACAGGAAAGTAGATGTATCTGTAAATGGGGAATGAAAAACAAATCCTGACAAGTTCCTGGCAGTACCTGTATTGCTTTACAGAAATAGATAAACTTCAAAGCCTATGTGTATATGATAGACCTCCATTTTGTGTTATAGGCTGGTTGTCTTAGCATCTTTTTGAATATCTTTAGTAGGGAAATCTACGACTGTCCCATGACATTTTCTCAGAACATTGAAATCTTGCCTATATTGAAATAATATTTGTCATATTATACCTTTAATTGTGTATTTTTCTGTGCAAAATACTGAGGCATGTGCAGCTTTAAGAAAACCTTACTTGTTCTTGTATTTTTGCGTTTGCCTTATGTACTAAATACTAAAATGTGTAACAGAATGTGAATGAAAAATATTACAAAAGAATAAAAATACAGTGCTGTCTTTAAACCTCCCACAGTGCAATTGAGTACAATTCCAACAAGCCACAGGTGTACACCATATGTATAGGTGAAAATGTGGTTATGAGAGATCTGATGACAGTTCTGGGTCCACAAAGCATTCATCTCAATATAAACATCTGTTATGTATTCAAGGCAAAACTGTGCAGAATATAGAGCTATAATTGAGGTTTTAAATGGAGAGATGTCAGGAAACTCCAGGTTATTGCCCCAACAGGAACTCAAATTTGATCACATTATAAAAAGATAGTATTTTTTATTAGTGTACATGATGTTAGGCTTCATGCCTTATTATACTGAGATGGAATTGCTTCAGCTCAACAGAGTGTAGGGACTACTGACTTCAAGTGATGCACTTATTTCTCAATTATGGAACTGATGCACTTTTCTGGCCAAGGGGCTCTAATGAGCTGGGCTATTGTTAGCTGTCAATATACATTGTGAAAATCCTATGGTTTGATTGGCTGCTGTCTGTCATAAACCAGCAATAAATGTGATATCCCCAACTTCTCTATTCCTCTGCTGATAGCTGAAGTTGCCAAATCTTTTGCATTATATATAAAACACCCTGTTATCAAATGCTTATAATTTGGCCAAACTTTAGCCGTGCAGGATCAAATTTCCTGTGCCTTGTGTCTGCCTCTAGGCGAATGTCCTTTTTAATTTCTTCTAAAACCATTTCTGAGAAAGAAAGAAGGGAAAACTATTAACCACACAAGGTCTCTTCACAGTTCTCTCTTCATGTCTTGCTGCATTTCCAAAAGTGCAGACTCAAAGACAAAAAAGTCGGCCTAAACTGCTGACTGGGAGTGAGAGTGTGATGCAGTCAATCTTCCAGGCCTCCCCATATTTGTACTTTAGACATTGAAACTAAAAACCTCAGCCTTGTGCAGTTCAGCAGCCTGGGACAAGAGAGGATATATTATATCTCTTCTTTTTACTTGTAATTTTAATTCTTCTAACCCCAGATCAGCCATGGGTAAACAGGACTAAGGACTCACTCCTGTGCCAGATCAAATGGCTTTTCACATTGTCATTCTTCCTGAGATATCAGCACTACACATATAGCTCTGTGGGTTTTTTAAACAAATATAAGAGCAATCTTTATAGCACCAAGGTGTCTCAGACTAAAGGTTTACTGTACCCTCTCAGATGCAATAGCTCAATATCATTTGTAATCAAAAATTAGGACAACACCAATATGTTACTTTGGAAATCAGAAATGTCTTCATGCTCAGTAACTGAGATTTGGACCACTGTTTTGGTCCATCCTAATTTGGACATCTATTTTAATGAAAAGACATGCTAAAAATAATGATCATAAAAATATCATTGAGAGCTGTCAGGTGGAATCATTTGTTCAGATTACAAAGGTATTTTCTTCCTTTTTAGGCCATTTGTCTACAGAAGGATGGGTTGTTGCTAGCCTTGCCAGTGAATACAGCCAATGCTATCTTCGGTGGAAGGACATCACCAGTCAGAACAATCCATGTCCTTACCAGTGCCAACACAGCACCAGGGAAGCTGTACTAAACTGTTCTGGTTAAGGCTCTAGCATTATGGCTTTTTATGTTAACAACGGCAGAAAACCTGTGCAAAAAAGTTAGTTGCAAAATTTTTCTAACCTTTTCCTTTAAGGAAAAAATAGTAATGACATTTTCATGCAAGTCTTTGCCAGGAGACAAGTAGCCAATTTTAATCCCTCCAGCCTTCATTCCTAGAAACAGGTTTGCCCCCCATGCACACATCCGTGTATCTTTGTGAGCTGAGTAGAAATGAAAGCAGAATTTGACTCTATGTAGTGAAATCTATTTTTGTCCTCAAAAAGAAAAAAAAAAAAGCCTGTCAGGTTACAGATGCAAACTCTTTCTAGTTAATTTTCCTTTCATTTTATTTCTTTCCTGTTCTTTTTCCTTTTTTACCCTTTTTTCCTCTCTCTCTTAAGCAGCATGAAAAGAGTTCTTTAACCAAACAAATGTAAATACGTAAGTGGTAGGGATTTTTTTAAAAGTATGTTTTTCAGTTCATCTAACAAAGACATATCTGTCTGCTCGAATGATTCCTTACTGAATATGAATGAGAAGCCCTTTAATGAGGTACGGTAATTAAGCTCTGGCAAGCCCCCCTACCCCCCTGTCAGCAGCTTCCCAGGCAAACAGCCATTGAATCCGATGATTGACAAACCAGACGCTGGACATGTACTGTAGCTGATGGGGAACAATGGGCTGGGGGGCCATGGTATCTGATGTACCCGGCTGTTTCAGCACCATCAAAGGACTGGGCTCCTGGGGTGTCCGTCTTGCTGTCCTCATGGGCCTGAGCTGCACGTTTACCTGCCAGACTCTCCTGGCTCCTCTCAAGGCACCCATCTTCTGCAAGCAAAGGCTGGATGTGCTCCTTGCCTGCTTGGCGTGTGGCTGCGCAGGAGCGGGTTCATTCTTCCAGCACTTGTGTGTTGCAGCGCTCAACTCATAAATCTTTTTAATTGTTAAAAGTCTTTAACTATAGAATAGGATTCATTATCCATTGTGTTTGCCAAAATGCTATTTAATAAGTTGCTTGTTTTATTAACCCTGACAGAAAAGAAAACAGGGTTCTTTATCTCCAGCTGTTGGAGACAGATATGGGATTTGTCTGAGCAGTTTTGCTTAACACGTTGCAAAATGAGTGTGTTTAACAGGTTTGGGGTGACTGGCCTACAGTATAATTGCACATCTTTCCTTTCTGTCCTGTACCCTGGATAAACAGTACCTATTGTCAGCAGACTGCTTATGTCCTGGAAATCATGCAGGAAGGACTGGTAAAATAAAAAACACACCAAGAAACAGACACAACAAAAAAACTTAGAAGCCCCAATTTTTACCAAACCTGTAACTCTTGCTGTATGATTTCCCAGCAGCCTAGATGAGAAGGATGCATCTTTGTTTTAATTGATTGTAGCCATATGGATTGGCATTGTGAGAGACTCCTTGATTTCCAGGCCAAGAGGTTAATTTCCTTCCTGTATGTCATCAGTTCTGTAACACATTCACATGCATTACACTATCCTCATGGTCGTTTGGAAATACAGGTAATGATGGCCTGGATGTAGGCTTTGTAGAACAAACTGGAAAATTATTTGAAATGTTTGATGCCAACTTGCATTTTGAAAGACATACAGGGAGGAGAAATGTACTTTTCAGGGAGGAGATTGAAGAGAATGAATAATTTAAACATCTCCTATCTCCTAAATAACAGAGAAAATATGTGCAAATATGTATATATGCAAGCATTATCTGAATAAGCTGCTAGTGTCATTTGTCAAAATTGGCAATCTCCTGTTATTAAAATTGAAAGCTCACCACTCTTTCTTCCTTCCTGGACTTTTTTTTTCTTCAAAAAGCAGAGATAAATCCCAGTAGTACAATTAAAACACTAGCTAAATATTACTTTGTTGGGCTTAACGATAGATTACAATGTGTGCATAATGACCCAGTTCTAGTAATATCATCTGATTTAGTAAGGAAATCAGAGTCTGCCATATGTTCACCAATAAGGTCTTAGAAATTCTTCTTCTTGTTCTTGATGTCTCAGCCAACTGCTAGCAAGGATGCTGTTTTGTCCTGAAATTGTCTTGGTTTTCACACCAAGCACATTAAAGTCATAAGCATGTGTCTCATTTTATCACACTACCTCTAGGAATGAGCAGGGGGTGAGTTAACAACCTGCCACCTGCCTGTCCTGAGTACCTTCATGCTTGGAAGTGTTCTAGTTGCAGACTGATCTGAAAACTGATTTCCTGTTAACAGCCCCAGAAAGATATGCACTATGGCTTTGGGGATATTTTAAAAGATGAAAATTAATCTTGACATTTCCCCTGGATATCCAATTGGAAAGATTATTTACTTCTTATGACAAACCAGAGAGCAACATAAAAACCCCATACTGGAAAAAGTCAAAATAGGGAGAAAAGCAAGACCCTCCTGTGCCATTTAGCCATATACTTGCTATATTTGTTATGGATTTGCTATTTGTAGACTTACAAGCTGTGGCGCATGAGCGATTTACTGTGATTTTATGATTTGCTGTATATTGGTCAAATCCAGACAGTGACTAAACACTTCTGCATTGATAGCTGCTGTGGATCACAATGGAATTTGCAGATGTTCATCATCACTCAAATTTTGCTTGCCAGCTTGTTTATATGAACTCTTTTTTCATACTAGTCCCCCTTGAATTTTGCCTTTGGCATGTGGACTGGACTTTGAGCTGCCACTTAGTTTGTCGTACCCACCCTTGACTCCCATTTTGAGACAGCAGGAACCGTGGGAGCATCACTCCAGGCTAACGATGAAGGTGAACATTGGAACTTGTTCACATTGGAATATGAGCTGTTGATCATGGTTTCTTTTGACAGTTGACAATGGTGACCTATAAATTGAACCAGTATCTTCACTATTCCATTAGGATTTTGGCAAGTAGGAGGTAATTTTGTTACTGTTTCATATGGTTTGATAGTTTAAAATATAATTTTTATTATTAATGGATTTAATTTGTATATTTAAATAGCACATTTTATCATTCTGTTCTTCCAATGACTCTCTTGATCTCATATGTCTTATATTCACAGAGAAAAAAAACCTTATGTTGGCAAAACTAGTATAACCCCTTCGGTGTTAGTGGGCTTGTAGTAACTTATTCCAACATTGAGTGTGTCCTGTATTTGCATATATACATATATAAACCTCTTATATATGATGTGTAGCATTTCATAGCAATCTGTAGATCTGAACTTTTGTCTAAAATGTTTAAGCTAGCATTTGATTAAAAGGGAGCAAAGTTGTTTAATAGTACCAATGACTTGCTTGTTTCGAGATGTAGAAATCTATCCCCAAAAAGTGTAAATTTAGATTGGCTATAAGAAATCCTATATGATTAGGATGGTGAAGTATTGGAACAGGTTTCCCAAAGAAGCTGTGGCTGCTCCAACCTCGGAAGTGTTCAAGACCAGGTTGGACAAGGCTTTGACCAACCTAATCTAATGAAAGATGTCCCTACTCATGATAGGGGATTTGGAACTAGATGATTATTAAAAAGTCCCTTCCAACCCAAACCAGTCTGTGATTCATTCCATGATTCTGTGTGATGTAAATAAAGTACAGGCACCAAGTACAGTGTAGTAGTAAGATTTTGCATTTTACCAAAGTATTGTCCTTATTTAGGGACTAGAGGAAAAGAGAGCTGGAGATACTAAAATCACAGTGAAAGTACATTTCATCTGAACTTTTACTTGTTTCCAGTTTGAAATTGCAGCATTTATTCCAGAGCTATCAGCCATCAAAGAGAATAGTCACTAGTTACTACAGGTTTTTCTCCATCAAGTTAGTTATATGAAATCCTTGGCTAATTTTCCACATTTCTTTCTAGCCTGTAGTTAAATACTCCAGTTAGATTGAAATAAAATTCTTTGCTACAGGTTTAGGAGTTCCAAAGGTTTTCATGTCATCTGGACATTTAGTGCAACTATCCTCTTTGCATACCCTACTCCTTAGACTTTTTCCTGAGCATCCATCATTGATAACCAGTGGAGACAGGAGTACAGTTAGTGTCTTTCTGTGGTCCTTGAATTCTTATGATGGGCTACATCAGTCCAAATGCATCTATTTAACATGATAAAACCAACGTATTTCTCTTGAAAACTCATGAAGAGCAATCATCTCAAGATGTATTCTTAATGTTGTTTTTTTATTCCATGAGACTTTTAAACAAAAATGTATTAAGTTATTGATATTAACAAATGCAAACTGATAAATTTCTATATGCTTTGTGTTAAGAAGGAAAGACGACACTGAACTCAAATAACGCTATCCTGTAACACAGTACATGGGAATGTTTTTTTTTTTTTAAAGAGAGATTATGTTAATAAGAATAATGATAATAATGCAATAGGGCTTTAAAAATGTTTTGTAGTCAGGTAGAGGAAGTTAAAAACAAGCCTACAAATCTCCATTCTCCCAGTAAGCTGGACCTTCTGTTCCTTCCAGGCTGTCATTTTCCTTTCTGTCCTTACAGCTTCACACACCTCTCCCTGTTGTCCAAGACATTAATGCTTTGCTGGATACTTCTTTTTCATGTCTCTGCAGTTGCTATCAAATTCCAGGACCTCTTCCTGTTGATTAGTGTCGTCTACCCTTTCCAATAGCTGGTAACTATATTTATTTCGAAGGCCAATTAGCCATTAGTTAAATTTCAAGGACTCTATCATAAGGCTAATGTTTGTATCTTCAGACCTGTGGGCAGTTATCAGGACTTCATGGGGTAGGCATGATAATGAAAAGATAGTTCCTTCTCTGAAGAGCTTGCAGAATAAACCATATAGTGAAGATAGGAAGAACAAAGTAACAGGGAAATTATTGATATGCTATATTTTCCAGGTTTTGCAATGGGAAGCACTTGAGTGAAGAACCTGGTGTGTGTAAGACTCTTTCATTATAAGTGACAGCAGTATGCCTAGTACACACTTTGTGCCTAGATCCCTGAATCAAGCCACTGAGCAGCAAGCAGTACAGAGGCATTGCCGCAGTTCTGTGTCTGAGCTCATGAGCCCTGCAGAGTGAAATAAACTAGAAGCTACTGACATAAAACTTAGACCAAATTTTTCAGTTCTGGAAATTGCTTAATTTGTATAGCCTAATAAAACTGGTAGTAGGCATTCTCCTTGCCCTTAAGGTAAATGCAACTGCAGTGTAGTGTAAAGATAGCCATACTAGCTTTAAACTGGCTATACAAGACATTGCTAGCAACCTAATGAGGAATCAACATGGGCCAGTTCATTGAGTATTTATTTACCTTGCTTCTGAGATGGCTTTTGCAGACCATGCAGATGTGGCACAGCTAGGCTGCTGTTGGCATCCTGATTACTTTAATGCTAGCAAGTGGATATGGCAGGGACAGGGCCAGATAGCTCAGAAGGACATGCTGGCCTCTGGGACACTGGTGCATGGGACAGTACTACCCATGAGGAAAGGCTGAAAGACAGTGGCCTAGCTTTACAACTCCAGTGGTTGTGGGCTCCTCAGCACTGCTTCAGCCACTAGATCTTTCCCCACCTCAACCACATGCTATTCTTTGCCTCTGTCAGCACTCAGGCCTTGTAACAGCCCAGAATATATTTCCCCCTGTCCTTCTGAGAGCAGTCCATAGCTTTAGAATTGCTACAGACCCCATTTTCCTCTGCAGTGCTTACCAGGAAGCAGCTGGTTTTCCCAGTTGCCAAGCTAGTTTCTTTAGGACTTGCATTTCTTCATAGCTTGAGCAAATCCATACCTTATCAGTGTACTGTGTGCGTAACAAAAATCCCCAGCCAGACCTGCTGAGAAATCTCTAAGTATTTCTATGAACGGTTGTCTATGATAGTGCAGATAATAAAACTCCTATTCCAGATTCTTATTTAGTGAGCCCTCTATGTTGAAATGCTTAAAAAGGTCTTTTATTCTGTTGTGCTTCACTGAATTTTCTTTCTTTAAGGTAGATGATTATAGAAATGATAAGCAAAAAGATGACAATTGCTTTTTTTGTGTAGAGGGACAACGCTGATTTTATTTTCCTCTGGCAGTGAAGTATTAGAAGTTGCTTGATTTTATTTTTTTTTTTTTTTGCACTTTCAAAAATTTCAACAAATGCTGAATAAATTTGTTTGCTTTCTGCTGAAACAAACATCTCACCAAACTCAATGAGGGAAACCCTGAAGGTGGATTTTTTTTTTTTTTCTTTTCATTTGTTCACTGCTGGGCCATAGCTTTCACTGGATTTTGGAGAGTTGACTGATGTCGGAGGGTAGGTCCTCATTTTAAAACCTTGAAATCCTTCACATGGACAGCCGTTTTAGCTAATATAAATTGATAGACAAATGTAAATTCCTCATGGGAGGCTTGGCAGAGCTTTGACAGGAGTAACCAGATAATCAGATTGCAAATCTGCTGTGCACAGAGATCACTCTGAGCACAAAAGTCTCTTCAGACCAAAATGTTTGTTTGCTGTTCCAAGGTATGTGTTCTGAGATCTTCGAGGGGAGGTGCACAGTCTCTGCTTTTTTTGCTCAAGTGGAGTTTGCAGCATGGGTGTGTACAACACATGCTGAAAAGTGTTGTATAAAAAAGGCTGAAAGTGTATGTGACAGAAAATTTGGTAGAACTGGTGCATGTAAAAAATTTGCCCAATTTTCTTAGGAACTAATTCAGAAGTTAATAAATTTTATGTCCATCTGCCCTGAGTTTCTCTGCTTATTGTAATATCGACAATGTTTTAAAAATTCGGTATCCAGCTCTATAGGAGTTGCTTCTCTCTCTCCCTCTCCCTCCCTTTTTTACTTCTAAGTCAGTAAACTATGATGTATGTGTCTCTCCCTGAATAACGTTATTATATGATGCTGCTGGAGCCCTGAATAGCTTGGCTGTGGACTGCTGAACCCTTTGAATGTAATTGTTTTAACACCATGAAATGAAGTAATGCATAAAATTGATAATAAACGGATATCTCTCTGCCTCTGCATGCAAATGAGCACTTAGCACCAGGGCACAGATGCCACCATTGTTTCCCCCCTGAAAATGACAAAGTAAGTGAAAATATCTACCAAGAGCTTAGAAAGTACTGTAGCTGCATTTTCATTATATTTTAGAATTTCACAGAGTTGGGAAAGCAAACTCTCCTGCCAGCATTCAGAAAGGGGCTGGATAATGCCTGCCTGTAGTACACTGGAACATACAGTGAAGCAAGGTTTTGTTGATTTTTTTTGAAGATGAAGAATATATTTATTAGTGATTCTCTTCCACTTTTGTGTTTTCAATTTTACAATCTCATTTTTGTTTTCAAAACAAAGACTGTATTTTTTATCTGTGTCTTGCCTCCTCCACGTCCTCAAAAAAGTACAGCTAGAATCAATGTTTAACACCCATTAATCTGCAGTGAATATTAAACAGGCAGATTTGGAATACCTTGGGTCTGGGTGCAGTTTTGGGTTTAACCTTCAGTTGTTTTCTAATTTATACTTTCAGTTAATAAATATATCCAGGAACTAAAATGATTACTTTGTTTTAGAAGTGTTGTTCAGCGTGGCTTTTTTCTCTTTCTGCTTTAATGGAAGGGTAGAAATCCATAAAAGAGGGGTATTGTTTTATGGATTAATCCTTCAATTTTCAAGCAATAACTGTATTGCTGTTCATTTCATAAAGGGATCTTACTTACATAAAGGCCTGAATTAGCTTGTCACATTTTTTACCTTTGCTCCTAGGCTAACAGTTTAAAGTTCCTTTTTGTGTTATTCAAATATGGTTACAAAGTCCTAAATAGCAATAGATTTTATTCGTGTTTGAAAACAACATGGTTTTCGCATAGATTTCCTAAGAGTGCAAAATTTGCACTCATCTTCCAGCTTTATGATAAAATTATCACTTGAGTTGGTGTTCAAAGCTTTTTTGAAGTCCAGACATCTGATACCCATATGAAGATAGGATGAGAAAGTTGGGGCTGTTCAGCCTGGAGAAGAGAAGGCTGCATGGAGACCTCATAGCAGCCTTCCAGTATCTGAAGGGGGCCTATAGGGATGCTGGGGAGCGACTCTTCATGAGGAACTGTAGTGAGAGGACAAGGGGTAATGGGTTCAAACTTAAACAGGGGAAGTTTAGACTGGATATGAGGAAGAAATTCTTTACTGGAAGGGTGGTGAGGCACTGGAATGGGTTACTCAGGGAAGTTGTGAATGCTCCATCGCTGGCGGTGTTCAAGGCTGGATTGGACATATACTTGGGTGACATGGTTTAGTGTGAGGTGTCCCTGCCCCATGGCAGGGGGATTGGAACTAGATGATCTTAAGGTCCTTTCCAACCCTAACTATTCTATGATTCTATTCTATGATTCTGTTTGTTGACTCTGCCATATCTGTATAGCTGCTGCCTGCTCATATAAGACTGCCTCCTTTTTCCTTTTTATTTTCTTTTCCCTTTTCCCTTTTTTTCTGTTTACACATTGCTTTATTCCTTGCTCCAGTACTCTGTAATTTCATGTCTACCCCTTCGTCCCTCCTGTCATCTCCTCCCCTGCACCCCAGTATCTCTGTTCCAGTTTGGAGCCTCATCCTTCATCACTAAATTCTCAGCATTTTCCTGTCTGTGTGGAGAGCACTTCCAATTCTGTGAGGTACCCAAAGATGATTTTTTTTAAAACATAGTTGATTTGAAGACCCAAACTTAAATAGGAGTTTAATTTTTTTTTTTTAATTCAGTCCAACTGTAAGCTATTACTGAAAAGGTCAATCCCATTTCTGATTATCAATGTCGTGAAATGCATCTACCTAACATTGAATGAATAGATGATGTAATTTCCCATTTAGAAGGATAAAAAAGTATTTAGTTAAGCTATACTGGTTTTGAAGACTTTGGTTGAAACATTATTGCATTATTTCAAAATTTAAATTTAATTTTGCCATATCATAAGCATTTCTCTGTGCACATGTATGGCGTGTCCAATACTGTCCTCACAATGCAGAATGAGAAATTTCTCATGAGAAACCTATGGAGAATCATAATTCTGGACTTAAAGCTAGATCAAGTTTCCACATCCTTTCAATTCCAAGAATCACTGAGCAAAAGGAAGAGCGCCTATTAATAAGTTTTCTCAGTGTAGAATGATTAATGGAAAACTAGGATCTAATAAGAATAATTAGCCAAAGAAGGTATTTGATGGAAGCTCCTCAAATACCCCGACTATGCTTAAATACCAGAGATGTGAGAAAAAAAGAAAACCTGTGTCTTCCAATAAGCTATTCAGAAAATATGCACAGTGAACAGAAACTAATTTTATGAGGTGTTCAAGTAACACATAAATAATGAATCCCTGAACCATATAAATCTCATATCATGTAGTGTTCAGTGTGGTTATGAGTAAACTTAGTTGATTTATGCTGCAACATAAAAATTGTAAGATGCATTATGCATGGCTTTGATATAGAACTCTGTGAAATGTGATACTTCTTTGAATTCTGTTGCTTGCTCAAACTTGACCCTCCATGTAAAGCTGAGGGACATAAGAAATCATCTGCATTAAAACAGAGAACAATGTATACATAAATATATTCTGCTCCTTCCCATCATATCCCACCTGCTCAGAAAATGTAATTGTCCCTTGCCTTATGATATGGCAATCTGGTCTCCTTTTCAAATAATGGTCTAGGAGTCTACCCAAACACTAGTTATACCAGTAGGCTGTTTCTCTGCTTTCTCAGTTGTGGATTTGACATCAGAATCTCTTCTCATTATTGTAATCACCCTCCACTTTAACCAAGAAATAATACCTCCAGTTCTGATAAAATGAAAACAGAGTTATTAAAAATTCTAATCACAGCTGAAAAGTTATCAGGCTAAAAAATAGTCTTTGGTAGCCTGTATGTTGTTTTACAAATATATATACCTTCAACACCTTGTTTGCACAGTGACACCAAATTGTTGCCTGAATTAAAGCTGTGGCAACAGTGCATTTAGCAGTAATGAAGTAAAGAAATGCTACACATCTAACAAAGTTCAGTTTTACAACTTTTCGTGGAGTATTTACCTAACAGTCAGTGATTTGAACTTTGTTTCATTATGAACTCCAGAATAAGATGCATTCTTCTGTTTACCTTCTCACTGGCATTGTTCAGTTCTTCATTAAAGATTATATTTGAGACAAACTAATGCTGTTGGCAGCCCATGGACTTGTGTGCCATCAGTGATAACAATACTTCCTTTTTCTGACTTGGTTATATGTTTATAAACTCTTTGGGTTCTCTTTTGCTTTACATGCACACAATACCAAGCATGAGGAGCTTTTACCTAAGTGAGACTATAAACTCAGATCTCATTCTCAGACATTATAGATTGTAAAATAGCTCAATTATAATGAGTTCTGGTTGGTTATTTTGGGGTTTTTTTCAATGTGGCTTTGGAAAAATATTGGCTTCAGATGGGTTAAGGTGGCTATATGTATTCTCAGGCGTACACAAACCTATGCTCAGGCATGTAAGTATGCAGGTTGAAGGGTTCAAAAGCAGAGATGTTACAAGCTCTGCTGGCAGTTACCACTATACTGCAAAAGAAAGTAGGAGGCTGAAAAATGAAGTAATGTGCTCAGCCTTTATCCTACTATGCCTGCTTGACTTAGAAGCCTAATGACAACTCTATATATTTTAAAAGAGCAGAAGATTGAGACAAAAAAAATAGTATAAAACAAGAATAACTCAAACTAAGGAACAGTGATGCATATTGTCTTTCCCAGTCTTATGTTCTGCAGATCTGTCTGCAGAGTAAGAATAATGAGAATACAAATAGTAACTCTTTGTCATCTTGTACCTTTTGTCTTTTATATGTTTAAGCCTTCATAAACTCACAGTATGCTACCATCTCTCTATAGATTTTTAAAAGCTGCAGAGTTACTTCCAAAAACGTTTACATTCTTGTGCAAATGGTAGGGAGGATTTTCAAAGCAACTTAAAGGAGCTTGTATCCAAACTCTCCTGAGAATAGCTTCAGCCTATATTACTTTACATTCATGTTATTTCAGATTATTTTCAGGAGCTTAAAAAGTAGGTATTGTCTACTCTTATCTGTAGCCTAGTAGGTGTCAGTGAAGCTAGTACCATTGATTAGCCAGAAAACATGTTGGTATTTCTAAGAACAGATTTTGCTCTTTTTGAGATTAATGTCTAATAACTTCAGGGGCAGTGACATATTTTATGCTTTTCCAGGGTACTGTGCATTATGCCTTGACAACGCTGGATTAATCCTAGATGAAAGCATGTACTTAACTGAGGCACTAGGGAAAGGAGGCTAGTTTCCCCACTTTATGACCAGAGAGAAGGATTCCCAATGCAAAACAATTATTCAGCCAAAATATGATGTGAGTTGCCTATAGAAAATACCCAGCTCTCCATGTACAGAACATCCCACTACAGAAGATGTCTGGCAAATGGACTCTCAATTTGAACATCTGTTCTAGTGCTTGGATAAGGTTCATCTAAGTGACAGCACTTAGGTCTCTTCCTCTCTTATGATCTCTACACTATCCAGCCACTTACTGTCCTGTTTGCCTCTATCCCTTATCAAAGAGCATGGACTTTCAAAGTTCATTGTCTTGCTTTTGGCAGATGAGCCCAAACAACTGCAGCTCTCCTCTCATCACTGAGGTTCTTTTGCATTACCTGTTCTACCTAATGCATTACCTTTGGTTCAATTCAATTTTGTTTAAATTACACTTTACTGAAGTAGTAATTCAGACATGTTCCTCTTTGGCTTCACTCCTACATTATTGACATCTGTAGGAGAAGCAGTGTTAGATCAATGCTTATCACTCTTCATGGATTTTTATGGCCAAAAAAAGGTCATTGTGATCATCTCTTCTTAACTGCTGTATAATATTAGCCCATAGTATCTCAGTAAGTAAATCATGTACCAAAGCTCCTAGCTTGTTACAGTCAATGGGGATTCTGTCATTTTCTTTAAAGCAAGCATGTTCAAGCTTGTTTGATTTTAAGAATTTGAGTGACAAAGAGACTCACGTCTTTTGCAGAAGTGGTTTACTTCTCTCTGGAAATACGGTACTAGAAATCTTGCTTAAACGATGATCTTGGCCTGAAGAGCCAGGTAATTTGAGCTCAATTGAAAACACTTCATGGTTATGTGAATTCATTTCAATATACCAAAGCTCTGTCTAAATCCCAGGAAATTTATCACAGCATATACGTTAATGAGTATTTTCTTAGGTAGGTACTCTTGATTAAACTTTCTTTTAACAAAAATAAGTTCAAAGTGCTAAGAATTCTAAGAATACACAGTCTTTTCTGAATGTAGAAGTAGTGGGCTTTACAGCCATAACAGTCAATAAGATGCGCAGTTTTTAAAGAGCAGTAGTATCTTATGTTACATCAAACGTAGCTGGAAAACAAGGTGCCAGCTGCAGAAGCTGAGCCCGGAGGCCTGGTAAAGGGCTTGTAAATGTTTATATTTGCAAACTGCATTAGCTAATCAAACATAGGATATTAGTTCCTCTCAGAAACAAGAAGTCTCAGATGATGGATTTTCACCCATATCCTGGCTACAACAGAAAATGGTACTTTGCTATTAACATTCGTAACTGCTTATACAGTCATTTGTACTGAGGTTCTAACTACTGGATCTCAGCTACGGGGTAAGGCAGAGACACAGGTAATTGCAATCAAGATTCTTCCTTACAATAATTAAGAATCAGAATGTGTGGTAGACAGTGACTTTTTCTATATTTTAGAGACCAGAATAGAGAATTCATTGGGAAAAAAAAGAGAGCATACATTGTATATTTGCATTTCTTGTTATTTCTTCCAAATAGATATTTCAGGACAGTTTCATTTCAAGCGCTACATTTTAGAAGGAAAATTCACAAAAAAATACAGAGTTTATTGTCCAATTCTTTAGTTTGGATATAACAGAATTGATTACGTATTTTCAGCTGGCAATCAACTCTATGCTGCTAGTTTGCTAGATTGCTTACTAGAGTAGGTATTATCATTTTCTGTGATCCAGCAGCTGGCAATTTCGTGAAGAATATGGTAGACCCTTGTTTAGCCCCCACCTCTGCCTAAAGTGCTGTATTCTACAGAAAATGGCCATAATCCTGAGGTTTTAAAGGCATATTCCCCTCAGTCTTCACTGTTGGTGTCAATTCAGTTTGTCCAAATAACCAGACATTTGTTGCTACCCATCTCTTCCACCTTCCAGGTGACTTTCAGAACAGGGAATTAATTTTGCTTTCAAACTCGGGGCAATATTTTGACCTAGCTCACCCAGGAGGTGGTGAGCCTTCATTCAAATACTTCTGTGAACCAAGCAGGCAGGAGAAATTGATTGGTTCTTCATCTTTAGTGCCTAGTCAACATGCTAGAAGCTCATCATACACTGGATATACAATTCTTTCATTATCATTAAGATAGGGGGATGAAA
Source organism: Ara ararauna (assembly GCA_028858755.1). NCBI lineage: Eukaryota > Metazoa > Chordata > Aves > Psittaciformes > Psittacidae > Ara > Ara ararauna. The sequence goes on from CM054377.1 coordinate 98,585,626, forward strand.
AAAAGGAGGGTCCTGGACCTGGCAGTGGGATACTCTGTTGCGAAAAGCACTTCAGCTGGCTTCCATCAGCAATTGCTTTTATTTCTACAGATAAAAGAACTTAAACAAATAAGCTGAGAGCTTCCTCCCTGCCCTCCTCTCCTTGCATGTCCAACCCACCAGCAGATAGTGTCATCCTTGGGCAGGAGCAGGGAACGTGGTTTCCAGGTCCCTAAGGCAGGAAACAAAACTGAAGCCAGATTTCCTGCAGTGCTGGCTAGCTATTGGGTAAAATGCAATAAAGCTCCTATTAGGAAGGGAAAAAATGCAGCAAAATGCACTTTGTATGGTTTGATTTCTATTAGCCAAACTAAGGCATCCACTTATCACCTGTTCTTATTCCTATGTCTACCGTGGACTGGCTGGGTCAGAGTTGCAGTGGTGCATCATTTCTGTTACTGCAGGAAGTCTCTTAAAGTACCTGCTTTCTCTGAAGGTTTATCAGTAAACCTGTTATTAAAATCAGGGTTCCTTGCTTGTCTAGACTCTTAATTTTCATCAGTATAATAATTAATCTTGTTTAAAATAAATAAACCTGCTTTTGCCTCATATTTATATTATGCAAAATGAAATCATTTCTGGGTATCACCTGTATGTGCTTAAACATACTTTAAACTGCTGTGACTTTTGAATTTTTGTGATTAAATGTAATTGTGATTGATTACCTGCTGCCAGCTTCACCTGACTTCTAGAACTCTCATAGAAATTATAGCTTTCATCTCAACGAGAATTACCAGTTAAAATAATTTGTAATAAGCAACACTTTCTCCTTATGTATATTCAGTAATTCTAAGAGAAGGACATTTTATCGAATGCGCTTGATGCATTAATGTAATGGAGAAAAGGAAGGCAGGGTCTACTAAATTTTCAGCTCTGGAACAAGATTGATTCAGTCCCACTGTATGTTGTTTAATACACAACTCATTCCATTCAGTGTAATAACAAAAATGTTCTCTACCAGTGAGAACTATTTTCTTGTTGACCACAAGAAGAGTGTAGACTTTCCTGGTTCATTAAAAATAAAAGTCAAAACAAGATTATGTTTAATGTGTTTATAGCTGATTACTTCATTTTCTCATAAAATCATATGTACACTTTTAAGCCACCTGTGTCACTGGTGACATGTACAATCACAATTCTAATGATATATGACAGACTTTCCCTCTTATCCCCTCTTGGCCCTATGCAAAAAGTCTTGATTAATTCCTAGTGCTATGAGGGGAAGAAAGTGGGGGAGATCATGGCACTTGAGGGCAAGTGTTGGCAGCTGTACTTCAAGGACCATTTCATCTTTAGAGAAAATAGAGTTTAGTCCAGTTTCCTGAAGCCCACTCCATAGCCATTGCAAATGTAGCAAAAAAGTTTATTCTTCAGTATTAAAAAAATAAAAAAAAAGAAAAAAATACTTTAATCCTTTTGTCAGGGTTCTTAGAATAGATGTGAAATAAATGTGAAATATAATCTCCTTACACACAAAGGTACTATAGCAGTGCTGGATAATAAACCTTATGTTTACCTGATGCCTTCAGCCTCTATTCTGCTACACAGCCAGAGGGACTTGTGTTCTCTCGTGATTGCTGAGCCTGTAGTAGTTAAATGGGACATGGAGCCCTTTGAAAATCTAACTCTGTACTTGTGCAATGCAGATCCTGAAAATCTGGATAATTTTTAATCTAAGCAATGTGCTTATACCCCTGACTGGAACAAACAAGGTTGTTCCCATTGTTTTCAGTCTTGCGTTACACTGAAGTCGCTGTTTCTTGGATCAAAAAGATGCCTCTCAAATGATCAGAGTTCCTGAGAATTAGTGCTTTGGCTCACATGTCAAGTCTTGAAGGTACACTGTGCTTTAGAAAAAAAGGGTTAGTAAACAAATGATTAACCTTGGCTTTGTTTTCCTACTCTCCACTACTTTTTCTTGGGGGACCTAGGTACACCTAGGTGCACACCCTGTACAAATGGTGCAGTAGCATTTTAAACTAATGTATGTTTTGCTGTTGAAATCTCCAAATTCTGCCCCATATACACAGTATGCTTGAAGAGGTAAGACCTTCTTTTTCCTATAAAACCATCTTGAAACTTTGTTTCTGAGCCATGTCTTTGTTTTGTTTTGTTTTCTGTTGTTTACAGACTTTAACATTTACTCTAACCAGTACAAGACTCTGAGGGTAAACACATCTACAGTATTTTTTTTTTGATCTTTCTCCATCTGAAGGGAAGGTTTATTTGTATAAATTTATTTTCTATGAAAAGTTTAAAAAATGTTTTAACGTACACTAATCCAGGTAAGGTTAGGAGCTTCCATGGAAAGAATTGCATATACTAAAAGAGTACTTGGAGCACCAGAGTATTTACTCAGCACAATGCCTTAACACAGACAGACAGTAACTCACATTATATGTCCAAACAAGGTTGGAAGAGCATGGTGTATGTGCAGGTGGGTATAATGAGTGCTACATGATTCTTCTTCTCCAGACTCCAAATGCAGCTGAACACAAAGAGGAAACAGAAAATATACTTCTTAGAATGCATTGGCTAGTAAGTACATCTGGGCTGGGTTTAGTGGACTCATCATTTTCTGCTGATACAGGTTGACTTCTGTGGTCTCTTGAGCAACAGGCATGTACAGGAATATGTGGCTTTCATGGATCACTCTATTGTTTCAACTTTTGGTGTACTTTCAAACAAAGGAGATACTCAGAACAGGTAAATGTTGCAGAATTTCCCTTCAAAATTAGCTAAAGCCTCTGTATAGGCTTTTCAGGATGTGTGTGACTTTGTGTCATGGGACAAAGGACACAAAAAGGTGAGGGTGTATTGATCTTACCTGCTTTTTTCCTCCCCCTCCCTCAGATGGGGCACAGTGGAGTCAAAATAAGCTGTACAGGTTGCTGAAAACACTGAGTGCTTATAATGTGGAGATGTGATAAGTATCTCTAAAAAGGAATAAAAATAGTCTAGATATGGTGGCATGTAAGAGAAATATAAAATGAAAGAAGAAGAAAATTTGTTCCCATACAATAAGGAGGAAGTGGAAGTGGGAGGCCTAATTTTACTTTTAGACAAGTCTGCTGATTCTCCATGCCAGGACACAATTAAAAAATAATCTAGCAAAGTTCAGCTTCTGAAGGATATTTCAAATTTTAGACAGCAGCTTGTCTTAACTGCTACTTTTTGTTACTTTCCTGTCCTTTGTCTTTGAAATCTTGCCCTATTTTGCTCTCTGGAACTTCAGCTCTTTTAGAAACCTGAGAATATTTGAATTGTATATATAGTGCCCAAGGGTTACCATTACGCAATTACAAAACTGAGGTATAAGGAGGTGAAGATAAACTCAGAGCTAACTATGAGAGTTTTTTATACTTTGGGGCAGCAAAGCGATTTTCATGGTGAGTTTTGGTTAGAAAAGTTACTTTGGGAATAGTTTTTTTCCTTCAATGAATAGATTTATTTATTAAAAAAAAAAAGGGGGGGAAGAGAATGAGAAAATAGTTCCTCTAGTTTTACCTCTGCATATCTGGAACTACTTTGTTTCCCTCAGTAACTTTATTTAGAGTAAAATCTACCTTGTGTTTGGTTATAACTATCACAGCATCCAGACGTGATTTGAAGCAATCAGATGGATTATCCACCATTTCCTTTGGTAGTTTGTTCCAACAGTTAGCCATTCTCACTATGGCTTATTTCCAATTGGAATTTGTCTGGCTTTTAGCCATTGGTTCATGTTATTTCTTTCTGCATTAGATTAAAAAGGCCTTTACTACCTTGTATTTTCTTCCTGTGAAGGCACTTACGTACTGTAATCAAACCACCTCTCAATTTTCTTTTTTGGTAAGCTAAATAGATGGATCTCTGTAAGTCTCCCACCTTAAAACAGTTCCGTCAGACCTCAGTAAGTTTTGTAGCTTTTTATCTCACCCTCTCCAATTTTTCAATATACTTTTTAGAAAGTGGGCACAAGCTCTGTGTGCAATATTTCCATCTCATCCTCTAGAGACATGGCCCTAGTTGCCCTCATGTCTCTTCTGTTTATTCACCCAACAATTAGACTAACATTTTTCCACAGAATCAAAACAGAAGCTTATTGAGTTGTGTGCTCACCATACTGTCTGTGCCTTTTTTACAAAAACTCCTTAAAAAAACACGGTTCCAAGTTTCTGTTTGCTACATGTCTCACTTGGAATTGGCTGTATTACAAACTAGACCCAGAATGCCAGTGGATTCAGGTCACTTGTTCTAGAGGCCAGCCAGCCTCCTCCTCACTTACTAATTTGCCAGACTTTTTGCTATCCACAAATTTTAACCACAGAAACATTTCCACAAATGCACAGTTCTCCAAAGCACTGCAAGGACCAGACACTTGTTTGATTCCTTATGCTTTGAATATGAACTTTGATTAAGGTGTCTGGCCAAATCATACATTAGATTTTCTGAGCAGAAAGTTAAGTTCCCCACAAAAAGTAATGTATAACTAAGTAGATGCAACAAAATATCATTTCTACTTTTTGTTTAGCTTATGAGGCCAGTAGAAAAGTACTTTTACAAATATATTAGCAATAAAAGGATGGCCAAGGAGAACCTCCATCCTCTACTGAATACTAGGGGAAACCTAGTGACTGTAGATGAGGAAAAGGCTGAGGTACTTAATGCTGTCTTTGCCTCAGCCTTTAATAGTGACACCAGCCATTCTTAGGTTACTCAGTTCCCTGAGTTGGATGGCAGAGATGGGTAGCTGACTGAAGTCCCCATAATTCAGGAAGAAATGGTTAGTGACCTCCTGCTCCACTTAGACATATACAGGTCTATAGGGCTAGATAGGTTACACCGAATAGTGCTGAAGGAGCTGGCAGAGGAGCTTGCTAAGCCACCCTCGATCATCTATGAGCAGTCCTGGTCTAGTGGGCAGGTGCCAGAGGATGGGTGGTTGGCCACCATGACGCCTCTCTACAAAAAGTGTAGGAAGGAAGACGCAAGCCTGTCAGCCTGACCTCAGTGCCACAGAAGGTCGTGGAGCAGATGATCCTAAGTGAGATCATAAAGCACATGTGGGAAGACAGAGGGATCAGGCCAAGTCAACATGGGTTCATGAAGGGGAGGTACTGCTTGACCAACCTGATCTCCTTCTACAGTAAGGTGACCCACCTGGTTGATGAGGGAAAGGCCATGGACATTGTCTATTTGGACTTCAGTAACGCATTTGGCACTGTCTCTCACCGTGTCCTCCTGGAGAAACTGACTGCTTTTGGCCTGGATAGGAGGATTCTTCGCTGGGTTGGAGACTGGCTGGAACTGAGCCTAAAGAGCAGTGGTAAATGGTATTACATCTAGTTGGCGACCGTTTACTAGTGATGTTCCTCAGGGCTTGGTATTGGGGCCAGTGTTGTTTAATATCTTTATCAATGATTTGGATGAGGGGATTGAGTTACCCTCAGTAAATTTGAGGATGACACCAAGTTGGCTGGGAGTGTTGAGGGTGGGAGGGCTCTGCAGAGGGATCTGGACAGGCTGGATCAATGGGCTGTGGCCAGTGGTATGAGGTTCAACAAGGCAAAGTGCTGGGTCCTGCACTTGGATCATGACAACCCCATGCAACACTGCAGGCTTGGGGAAGAGTGGCTGGAAAGCTGCTCGGTGGAAAAGTACCTGGGGGTGCTGATTGAAGGAGCTGAACATGAGCCAGCTTTTGTCCAGGCAGCCAAGGCCAACAACATCCTGGCCTGTTTCAGCAATAGTATAGCCAGCAGGCCCAGGGCAGTGATCATCCCCCTGTACATGGCACTGGTGAGGGCCCACCTGGAATCCTGTGTTCAGTTCTGGGCCCCTCACTACAAGAAAGGCATTGAAGTGCTGGAGCGGTTCCAGAAATGGGCAACAAAGCTGGTGAATAGTCTGGAGCACAAGTCTGATGAGGAATGGCTGAGGGAACTGGGGTTGTTTAGTCTGGGGAAGAGAAGGCTTAGGGGGCACCTTATCGCTCCTAGAACTACCTGAAAGGAGGCTGTAGTAGTGAGGTGGCGGCTGGTCTCTTCTCCCAAGTAACAAGCGATAGGACAAGAGGTAGCAGCCTCAAGCTGCACCAGGGGAGGTTTAGATTGGATATTAAGAAAAATTTCTTCACAGAGAGGGTGATCAGATATTGGAACAGGCTGCCCATGGAAGTGGTAGAATCACCATCCCTGGAAGTGTTCAAAAACTGTGTAGATTAGGCCCTCAGTGATATGGTTTAGTGGTGGTTTTGGCAGTCCTTGGATACTGGTTGGATTTGATGATCTAAACGTCCTTTCCAACCCAGTTGATTCTGTGATTCTATGATCAAGTCCACCAACTTAAAAACTTCTTTTGCAAGTAATATTTTGTGTCCTTCTAACTGACTTCCTAATGTATCAGACTCATGTGACACACTTTATCTTGATGTTTATATAAACAGCACCAATATTCTAAATTTAAATTCAAAATTGTGTCACTGTCAAATAATAACACCACTTCTTTGCTAGGATTTCTTTCTGGTGAACTTTAGAGCATTTATCCTCACTAGTTTTCACTTCTTCACCATTTCATCCACTCCTTAGTCTCCAGCATCCTTATTTTCTATGATAAAGTCTGTATTCTACTAATATTTACACGGGTTTTTTTTTGGTATTCCTCTATTTTGTCACTTAGTATCCTGTTGTATAGACCCTTTTACCCTGTTTTCAAAGTAAGATGGGCTTTTCCCATACTGATTGCCATGGAATCTGGGGTATTTTTTTTTTTTGCCTTCTGATAAAGCCTGTTCTTCAAATTTTGTTCACATTTTTTCTACTTGTATTTTAAATCCCCTTTTTTTCTGGTAATGTCCATCTTAGCTCTAGGAGAGAAACCACATACCATTACACAGTGCTCTCACCTCTCACTATCATATTAAAGAAAGTCACAAAACACTGAAGACAGAGTCTTGTTCCTTCTTCATCCGTAGGTCTTACAAGTAGATCAAGAGAAGTAAACTACTGAGTCTATTCTTGGCAGATGCTATACTGACTCACTGCCACTTCTTTGTATGTTTTTCTTAGTACTTTTACCTACCTGCCTTTCACTTGGGTTTTCTCCTCATTACATTACCCAGTGAACAGTAACTGCAACACAAGAACACCTCCTCTGGATTGCTGGCCAGCTGGGAAGGGATCAATGAACTGAGGTGCAGATGTGCCCTACAAGCCCCATCTGGTCATTAAAATGGAGGAAATGTGCTTTGCTGAGTTCATTATTACTAAAATATAATAGTTTAAAAATATTTAAGTGTACCTTTGGAAGAGAAGGTTTTTATTTTCTTTCATGGTTCTGCACATGTGACACTGCAGGCTTTGCTCAAAATGTTTTGTAGTACTGATGGTCAATGCTTTGGCCAAACAGTGTGAGCAACTCCATTCCTGCCAGCTTTCTTATTTATATGTCCTTGAATTAGACACTTCTGTCACTGTAATGGCAAAATCCGTCCTTTATCTAATGGTCTTTGTTGACTTGCCATGTGGCCAGTAATGTCATTTTTTCATGTATGTCATTCATATGAGGAGGCAGGAAGCTTTCTATAAATTTATTTTCACAGGATCTAGTTGTTTTGCTTAAAAGAAAGCATACTAATTCATAGTTGATGGGTGGTGTTTCCTCCATTTTTGCCACTCTAATTCCATCTCAGGTGGACATGCTTCTTTGCCTGAACACTCACTAATTAAAAATGAAATTTACAAAAGCCTTTACTTATTTTTTCTCCAAAGCTCCATGGTCACAGGAAGCCCAGAAAAAGTCAACTAGATTTAGATGTAACTAGCTCTGATTTGGAGTTGGTTTCATACCTTTTCTTTTTTTTTTTTTTTTTTTTTTTTTGTGACATGAAGTTTATTCTTATTTTGAAAATGAAAGCCCTCTGGTTTTGCCACTGGCCAATGATAGAAAGTGTCAGCTTTGGATGTGAGAGCTTTCTGCCTGTTAGGACTGCGTATTTTCAAAAGGAAACTCAGTGTGAGAAGGGGCATTTGCTGGAGCAGACACGTAAACTGTTGAATTTGTCAGCTGTGTGATGATGTGTCCTGGGTTCAGCTGTAAACAGTCATTTTTCTCCTTCTTAGTAGCTAGTGCAGTGCTGTCATTTTCCCTTTCCCCTTTTAGTTTTCTATTCTCTCCCCTTGTTATTTCCCTTATCACTGTTATTATTGGTACCACCATGACATGGTGGTACCAGCCCAGACTGAAATCTCAAGAGAGTTGGGAAGAACTATTTTTTCTTTCAATTATGAAGGAAGATGGTAATAAGTTCCACAACTCTCTTTGCATTGCCAAATAAACCTGAGAAATCTGTATCATAGATATTCAGTTAAATAGAAATAAGAATAATTACAGCCCATGTAATTATGTATGTCACACAGGCTTACGTTTGGCCTAGTTAGTGCAAAAAGTCTGCGCTCAGAAATGTGAACCATATGGAGCATGATACTTTTGTCTCTACAAAAATTAGTTCTGACTTCTAACATGAGTTTGTTTCCTAAATCTAACCAGCCTGAACATCCCAGCTTAAATGTTGCATATGATTTGGTTTATAGAAACACAGTAATATAATTAGAAATGGACGCAAATCAAAATGATAGAATTGAATATTGCATTCTACAAACTTTGGTTTGATCTGGGTTTGAACTTTTCACCTTGGACCCAACTCTCACTAAACTGCAGCATAGCTGACTTCATTTTATAGGTACAAATGTGCCCTTGTAAAACTCACACTCTCATTCTATCACATACTTAATTTACAGTGGAAATCTGATCACAGTCACCTCTAATTATCTGATTTGCAGCACTACTTATTGCACACAGCTTATTTGCAGCACAGCTTATTACTGAAGGACAAAAATAGGCTGTAAACCTTACAGATGCAAAACACATATAGCAGCATTCAGAAACATGCTAGAATTTGGGCTTTTGGAAAACCCTCAAACTACTCTGGAGTTTCAAGTTGCCTGTTCAGTGTCAAAACTTTTTTTTTTTTTTTTTCTTTAATTTAAGCCAACATTTTCTTCAAGACAGACTTTAATGGAAAGCATATTTCTCTCACTGTAGGAAATACTGAATTAAACACCAAGGATGGAAGTCTCTCCAGGAAATGGACTGGCACACGTGGCTGGCTTTTGGACAGGAAGATGGGTGCAATTCTTGCTGTATTTTGATCTAAACCCTCTCAACATTGCAATACTTCTGGCTTTGTTCAGTTGTTTTTTTCAGTGTCCCTGCTTTCAGTGTAGCATTTGACAACTGTGCTTCCAGGTGCAAAAGAGGACAGAATTCACTGGTTTTGCTCTTACTGCGAAGCTCTCTGGTCACCCCTCCACCCCCTTCTTTTTTCTTACCTCTCTCCTGCTCTCTCTTTCCCACATTTGAATTTCTCTGTGCTCAGCCTTTTCTTTATTGTTGCTTTGTATTGTGGCTGGATTTCCCCCCCTTATTCTCTTCAGTTTCACTAAACTGGAACATTAAGTAATCCTGAAGTTCTGCTATGAATTCTGAACCACTCCAGGTTTTAAGATAATTCAAAAATGAACCAAAAAAAAAAAAAAGTTTATCTCTTCCCAGCCAGGGGATGTAATTTTTTTTTTTTTAATAGTTTCTTGGGAGTATATGATTTCGTATCTTCAATTTTAAGGTATCCTATTTGACCACCTTTGTAACTTTGTAACTCATGACTTCTCACTAAATGCACTACACAGAAAACATGCTGAACTTCTGCAGCTCAGTGGTCTCAGGCTACAGTTGGATTTTTAAATTAGAATAAATAAAAGGCCTGATTCTCATTTGTGAGAGATAAAAGAAGGATCATCTTTGTGCTGGTTCGGACAACAGCCTTTGAGACCCTGAAGAAATGAAAAAAATATGAATCCCACAGAATCAAAAAAAGGACAGGGATATTTTTTTTTTTTTTACCAGGGTGGTGTATGCATATGTGTTCTTGTGATAAAGCTGTGAAGTTTTTGGCTGCCCTTTTCTGGCTTCTGTTGTTTTCTAGGGGCTCAGTGGGATAGATAGTTTGTGCTGTGACAGGACATGCCAACAAATTGCATCACTTCTGCCTCGGTGGCCGAGGACAATGACATGCCATATGCCCATGGCAAGAAATGAATGGGGCTCATTTACACTGGCACTGGGTGCCTTCAGCCCTGTCAGTCTTCAGAGGCTATCCATGGCAAATTGGAAAGTAGCACTGGAGTAGCAGCAGCATGAAGAGATACAGGCTGAAAAGCTTCCAGGATTCATAACTTTTTGAACAACATGCAGCTTCGAAAGGCAAAAAAAATCCACATGACACCTTGGACGCACTTATCCCATCCTTTTTCAATGTAACCTTTCATTCTCAGAAAGAGAGTCACCAGTTGTTTCTTCCTGTGGGGTTTTTTTGGGGTTTGTTTGTTTTTTTTTTTTGCATGTCACTAAAAAAATAGAAAATTAAAAAATAAAAATCTTTGAGTAAATTCCAGCTGCAAAGAGAAAACAAAAACACAGTGGGTGTCATGCTTCATGCATTCAAAATAGCTTCTCCACTCAAACAGACTGCCGCAAAGATTTGCCCCAAAGTTGACCCCATTGCCTCTAGTTTGCACTCCAGCAACAACAAAACTCATATTTGACCTCTGACCTTCCTGGCAACACATCATTTGTTTCCATGTGTTGAAGCAAAGGATGATGGGTGATGATTAAAGAGCAATGGGTCTGTTGGCCTGAGACGCTAATGAGGATGAAATGAGAAGGTCAGCGATCATCCTCACATGGCAAACTAGGACATGGAGCTAATCTGTTGTTAATTGTCCTTTACATTTGTTTTAAGGACAGTGGCAGAGATAGGTGGCAGTCATATGTCTCCCTTCTTTATAATCTCTGTAATTAGCACATGAAATAGTTAGGCTTGCCTGAGGAAGCCTGAAATGTGCTTTGCAAATGGGTTATTTTATTTTGCTATATTTAATTATTCCATTTCCAATTTGTATGACTCCAGAGTTGGCCAAGGGTGATTGACTGTCAACTGTGGAGACAGAAATTGGCTCTTTTTTTTGCCCTTTCACACAGGTGACAGTCTGTAAGCTGCATAGCACACCGTTTCTTCTCCTGTTCTTCCCACTAGTGGATGTCTGCCTAAATGTGCTGTGGCTGCTCCTATGGCTGTTAGGCTGCTTAGATTTCTGTGCATCTTCACTTCTCTCCACTTGGCCCATTACCATTTATCTCAAAGTTACCTAGATGTGAAACAAGAGCATCTGGTCTTCCTGCACTGACTGCATTGTAACTTCTGTGCCCTGTCGGCCTCAGCTGACATTAAACTGAGAAAGCAGAGGAAAAAATACCCTGCTCCCTGAACCAACCACACATGCAGAAGCTTCTCCTGTAAAATCTCAGCAGCCACAAGTTAACAGGGAATCCTAATTAAGCAAGGTATTGCTGGTATCAAAACAAATCCATCTTCAGACTGCTGGTATTTTTGGCAGACCCGGCACTAAAGATGTTGTATACAAACACTTTTCCATTACAAATCCATCTGATACATCCCAGTGAAAAAGGGAATCTAATGGCTCCTATCTCCTGTTTTGCTGATTCTTTTAGAGGAAGAAAAAATCCTTTAAGTACGTGTTTTACATTTTTTGATGCTTAGAACACAATTCCTCCTTCACTTCATCAGCTGCTAACTGCTCCTGGTACACAACAGCCCTATATATTATAACTTGTTTTGTCAGCTCTGCTGAGAGAATGTGCAATCCCAGTTTCACCATGGTGTCATTTTGGTAGGATTTCTTATTTTTATTTTTTAGCCATATTCCCCCCCTGCACAACTGATGGGTGTGCTCAGCCTCTCAGAGTGAAACAAATCTGCTAGCCAAATGGCAATCAGCTGGTGAGCTAAAGCCTGAGAGCTTTAAAGTATTTGTCTAGTGAAGAGTTTACTGCAGTGCTAATCATAACACACTCATTAATTACTCATTTGGATTAAGCAGAAGGGTCAGAGGAGCCATCTTGACAATCCATGCCTATCAGTGTCCTTTTCCTGCCAATTAGTACAGAGACAATTTCAATGGCTGCAGCCTCTGCTTTTACACCTCCACCACCACCTGCTTTCACCCTTTATCCTGCATAGCACATTAGCCACAACTGACAGCCAGCACATGGGCTTCAGTTTCAATGCGGCACCTTGTCAGGTACGAGCAAAAAGTGGATTACAGGCTAGAAAAGAATATGGGCTAGAAACCAGAAAAACACTAGTCTCCACTTCCTTCTCCGGGATTTCTGAATGGGAGTCTTGAAGTGGATCTGTTTTTCTATCAGCCTTTGGTACAATGAGAATGGCCATTGTAGTGATGTGATTTGTGGTCATCAAGGCTAAACAAAAGCAGAATCCCAGATGAAAGGAGCTGAACAGCTGTTCTGCTGCTATAGCACACATGGGAGAGGAAGGGTAAGAATGCTGGCAGGGTGAAATGGCGGATTTCATGTCAGCTGGTTAGGTGTGTAAGTCGCAAAGCAAACAACATACCTATCCTTGCCTTTCTAGACCAAAAAGTACATGATTAGAGCTGATAATGCATTTCAAACTTGGAGGCTATATCCAAAAAAATTCCATGAAAGCACCTCTTACAGCCCTATATCATGAAGCTCAGTTCTCAAATCTGTCTGGCATGTCAAGAGTGACTCTACTGGTTGCAGGAAAATTATCCTCAATTAGTGCCAATGCAACTGTTCTCCTTTTTTCTCATACATTCTTATTAGGAAAAACTAACTGGAAATTTAGAGATTCCTGATCCGTCTGCACTCCTGAAATACATACTCTGTTCTTCAGCAAATTCCGGACTCCCTTTGAAATAGATATGTTCTCAAGTGGTCTCAATACTTCATGTAAAAATGCTTTCATCTGGGGAGCAGCTCTGTAGAAAGGAACCTGAGGGTTCTGGTGGAAAACAAGCTCAATATAAGTGAACAGCATGCTGCTGTGGCAAAGGAAGCCAACAGGATGCTGGGTTACATCAACAAGGGCATCACCATGAAAAATAAAGATGTCATAATCCCACTCTACTCAGTGCTTGTCAGGCCACACCTTGAACACTGTGCAGTTTTGGTCCCTGTTATACAAAAAAGACGAGGACAGGCTGGAGAGGGTCCAGAGAAGGCCCACAAAGATGATTAAAGGACTGGGAAAGCTGCTGCATGAGGAAAGGCTGAGAGAACTAGGTTTGTGTTCAGTCTTGAGAAAAGAAGGCTTAGACGAGACCTTATCACCATGTTCCAGCATTTAAAGAGTGGCTACAAATAAGATAGAGACTCCCTTTTTACAAGGAGTCCCATGGAAAAGACAAGGGGTAATGGGCACAAGTTACTCCTGGGGAGATTCCAACTGGTCGCAAGAGGAAATTTTTCAGTGAGAACAATCAGTCATTGGAGCCATCTTCCCAGGAAAGTGGTGGAATCCCCAAAATTGGATAATTTTAAAATTCAGATGGACAGGGCCATATTGTCTAGGTCACGCTCTACCTGGAAAGATTAGACCAGATAATCCCTGAGGTTCCCTCCTACCTGGTATTCTATGATTCCATGATTAAACTATCAACAACAGATATCCCAACCTAACCATAAATAGACATGTTTTCTTCTGGTGTGTTGGCTCCTTGACCTTCCCAGCAAGCACTGGGCTACCTTTGCCTCTGGCCAGGATATGAAATCCAGGTAATTACATACTGAACTTCTTTTAGTTCACAGGCATTGCTCAGTTCTCATGCGACTGTCTCTCAGTTTTAATGGAAACTGTGATGTCTCAGATGCGGCTGCTAGTGAGTATTGCCAGTTTAATGGCACTTAAATTCTTTTCAAACTTTCTTCTTTCACCACTGAGGAATAGCTTCTTTTCATACACTGTCTCAAAGTCTTATGTGGATTCCAAGTTTGGCTGGAGATTAATATGAGAATTCAGGATATACAGGAAACTACTGTATCTTACTAGTTCACTGATTCAGGGGAATCAGTGTTTTTCTGTGTAAAATGGAAGTGGAGAAGTATGGTCAGGACCAAAATAACCCTATGTATATGTATTTCTTTGCATTCTTTCATTAATATCCTCTGCTTGCTGTCATGCTTTATCCCTATATTTTTCAACATTGAACCTGCGTGTGTTTTAGTCACTTAAAAGCCAACCTCATTCTTTTTGTTATACTTTGACAACTCATTCACCTGAAATGTGCACTCGCAGCCCAGAAAGCCAACCGTATCCTGGGCTGCATCAAAAGGACCATGACCAGCAGGTTGAAGGAGGTGATCCTGCCCCTCTACTCTGCTCTCAGGAGACCTCACTTGGAGTACTGTGTGCAGTTCTGGTGTCCTCAACATAAAAAGGACATGGAACTGTTGGAACAAGTCCAGAGGAGGGCCACGAGGATGATCAGAGGACTGGAGCACCTCCCATATGAAGACAGGCTGAGAAAGTTCGGGCTGTTGAGCCTGGAGAAGAGAAGGCTGCATGGAGACCTCATAGCAGCCTTCCAGTATCTGAAGGGGGCCTATAGAGATGCTGGGGAGGGACTCTTCATTAGGGACTGTGGTAATAGGACAAGGGGTAATGGGTTCAAACTTAAACAGGGGAAGTTTAGATTGGATATAAGGAGGAAGTTATTTACTGTGAGTGTGGTGAGGCACTGGAATGGGTTGCCCAGGGAATTTGTGAATGCTCCATCGATGGCAGTGTTCAAGGCCGGGTTGGACATAGCCTTGGGTGGCATGGTTTAGTGTGAGTTGTCCCTGCCCCTGGCAGGGGGGTTGGAACTGGATGAACTTAAGGTCCTTTCCAACCCTAACTATTTTATGATTCTATGAAATATCTGAGCAAATGAATCCCAGGGTTAAACACCAGGGCACTGGCCTGAAAGTGTTCCTTGTAAGGTATCTTTGGCTTTGGAGTTTTCATCCCTTGGTTTCTTCTCCTTGGATCACAAAAGGGTGAGTGTTTTAAAACAAAGTTTCACCTCAGAAGTAGAGAAGTAACTGGGTGATAAAACCACAGCATAAATACAGAAGCCAGTGAAATTCCTTTGGGATATACTTGAGGACTGTTGGCTTAGCATGTTTTCCAGGAGGACTGGTGGAGTCTTGGAAATGTGCATAGATAACAGACCAAGTGATTGGTTTACTACTTTAAACTAAAACTTTGATTTTAAGCTTTAAACAACTCCTTGGACACAAAGTAAAACTACAGTAAAAAAGCTGCAAAGCCAAATCATGATGTTTTAGAAACAAATATACTGGAAGAAAATTACTTACAGTATTAGCTGTGCATTTGTAAAATATACACAACAGTTCCTTGAAGTGTTTGCAGCAGAACCATGTCAGTGCCTCTTCCTTCACTGAAGAGTGCCGAGGTACTTACTTACTACTCAGATAAACTTTCAATAACTGGGATTAAACCACAGAGTAAAGACTTTGAAAAGGTAATGATTCAAGAACTGTAAGCAGTAGTTTAATACATTTTGCAAACTAATAAACTGCCTGGGATTCTTTCAAGTGAAGAGAGGGAGACTTTTCTTCAGTAAATTAGTATCTGAGAACCCTTTGCTCATACCTGCATCAACCGTACTTGCTGTATCCGTTCAAAGAAGTGCTTCCACTTGAACACATAAAAAACCTACAAGTCACACAGAGAAAGCATAAGCCACTTCTTAGAAACTTTGGATAAAATTAAATCATATGCATATGCCTGTCTTATGAACTCTCTTTCTGTGTTAATAAACAGAATATCACATTCAAAATGAATCTGTGCCTGTTCCATGCCACACATCTCAAAGGAAATTACAGTTAAACTTCTGTAACCATGTCAGACGCACATTGAGTAATCTGCTTCTCTTCTTTGACATAAATCATCTCTATCCTTAAAAAACACTGCAAATGTAACTTTTGCACCTTTATCTGACAAACAGCAGGGTTACAAACTGTTGCACCTTTTATGCAGGAAACTGGAAAAGGAACAGAATTTGCACATCTCTGGATGTTAGCCTAAAAATACTGTTTCCTTAAATTCACTAGTTGTTTATCAAATATTTCTACTAATCAGCCTAAACATTTTAGCAAGACATTGGCAATTAGTTCACCTAGCAGAAGCTGGAATTCACAGGAATTGGGAATTTTACTGACAGCATGCCCTGGTAGGCTTGATATACTGGTAAAAGTAACTTTATCCAGTATGAAGTCAAATTAAGTTGTGATCTTCCCTGACGCTACAAGGGAATTCCTTAGAGATATGGGCATGTATTTTTGTTTCCTACATTTTGTGTCCTGAATGAATTTCTGTTACGAGAAAGGGGCTGTGGCTTGGACATCCAAAGTAAAGTGAAGTAGGGCTTCTAGGTCCTAGATACTCAGCTATTGTCAAACTAGGAGACGTCTGGACTCACAAGGTGTTTAGAGAAATTCTTACCTGCCTGGAGTTCAGCTGCAGGCCCAGGTGATGACAACCTGGGCATCTTGGTGCCTGGTTTACGCCTTAAGGTCAAGCAGTCATTTGACAGTTTACAAAAGTGATCTCAGGCGTGCAGCCCTTTCCTAGAAGAAAACACTTGACCATGACTTTCTTTTTTCTCTCAGACTCGGTGTATTACTCGCTGTGTAGTCATATAGCATTCACAGGAAAGATATTCCTTTTCACTCCTCCACAAAATATTAAACCTTGAAGAGGTAGGAGATGTGCACTTTAAGCTTCTTGGGCTTTGGTGGGACTCAAACCAGTCTCTGCCCTATTCTAAATAAGAGGTTCTGACCAAAAGCACACAAAATTGATCATATCTCAGTATTTAACTGAGATGACACTTTAAGGAAAGTCTAAGGCAAAATGCATGAGTAGGGAAATACTTGTGAAAGAGGAAGAAAATTGCCTTTTTCCCCCCATCTGCTGCTTACCCAACCCTTAATAAATAATTGTGGTTTTAAAAAAATTCTTTAAAGAACATTGCGTTTCACTTTTTTTAAAAAGGATCTGTTACCCATGCAAGTGAAAATGATGCTACCACCACCCTTCCATCACTACCATGCTTTAAAAGAATGAGCTTGTTCTATGCAAGCCGCAGATGCAGAAAACTATCTTTAATTAAAGTTTCTGGGCTGCAGAACACAGGAAGGGAAAAAAACCACTTCCACCCAAGTTAGGTCTCTATTTGCCAGGAAGACCTGTTTAAGACATACCTTCTTCTCCAGCATTTCATATTGGCTGGGTATAGACAGCTCTGTCCTCACTGTGAGACAGTTATTATTCTGTTATATAGCTAGCCCAAGCATCTAGGAGCCTATTACTAATAGTGAAAATAAACATCCCTTGAATCATTCAAAAAGAAAAAAAAATAATTACCAGAACTAAATAAGAATAATAACAGCTTAACTTAATGAAATCTAACCAATTAAAAATACCTCAGCAGTATCATTGTCACACACATCATTAGTGGTTTGGATTCTTTCTCTCAGTTATCTTTGCGTAAAACAGATGCTTACAGACATGATGCCATGACTAGCATCATGAGATAAAACAGAAGGTCTGAGTCAGCCTCTCACACCAATACTGCCAGTGTTCAATGAACACAGGTTTCCACAGGTCTTCAGTTGCAGGCTATGAAGGAATTCACCCAGGGAAGGACAAGGAGAGTACTAACAGCCCAACTTTTCTATGTTTCTTAGTGGGAACCTCATTTTGTTGGAGCAATTCTGGACTTACTGCCACAGACCAACCTTGTGCCAACAGCAGCTGGTAAATTTGACCCGTTATAACTAGATTGACCTCACATGAATACCTCATTCAAGTAACTCAAGAAAAGCTATTCAGCACTTTAAAGGCCAGAGATTTAATCCCCCGAAGTTGCTCTGGATAAATGTATACGGCTAAAAAGTTTGTGTACCTGACCTAAAATAGATGGTGTGTATCAATAGTACACAGACTTTCTAGACACTTTGCATTTTTACACTGTTATGAACCTGCATTTTTACCTTTTTTTATGCTAGATGCCTACATATGTAGACCAGGGTGTGTTTGGTGGAGAAAGAGACAAAGCATGGGTCTGTTTTAACTTCTTTGTCTAAACATTAAGCTTCTATTGAAGCCGTTTAGCAAGTCCTTTCAGCTTAATAAGACTGCTGACTTTCACTATCAATAACTCAATAACAAGCAGGAGCGTATAGCTAAATATACATCATCTGTTTTTACAAGCAGTCAGGGTGGAAGCATCAATGAATTGCATTTTCAAGTGCTTATCTTTAGAGCACTTAACCACCAAGTCCCAAAAACATTGCTGAAGTCTCCTCTAGATACTTCATATCCTCTGAAGACTTCAGAAATACTTTGAATCAGTCCTTAAAAACTACCTGAAATTAGTTGCATTACAAGTGTGGTTGAAAATTACATATTCTGTGCATTCAGCCAGATATAGAAGCACAAGACTAGTTTTATGCAGTTTTCTGGAAATATCTTTAAAGGCAGTTAGGGCAGAGTGCTTATAATTTCCTGTGGTAGGTTCCCATGCATATTTGTGCTGGGATGTATGCAGGTTGAAGCACAGACAAACTCTAGAATTAGTAAATATCTGACCTGCATCCAAAAAACAGACTTAAATTTTAGGAAGCAAAGCTGTAAAAGCAATTTCATTCTCTTAAACTTCATGTCTCAAACTTTGTGTTCAGACACAAGCAGCACAACCTCTCCCTCTCTTCTGCTCTTTTTGCTGTGCACTGGGTAGCTAGCTGCACACTGCTCCCTTATTTTCCACAGTTTTCTTTGCAGAGAGGCTGTGAGACCAGCACATCGTCCTTCCATCACTGTACAAAACCTTGTGTACCCTTAATCAGGTCAGCCAATCAGCATGCAGGGATTAGCATAATGTACAGACACACTTAATCAGGTCTACTATACAGTTAATCATGTGTATGCTAATAGTTATGGAGGATTAACCATTTAGGACACTGGCTTTCTGTTCTGATTGGCTGTGTTTCTTACCTGTTAACTTTCCCTCTTATTTTGGCTTTTTGTCCCCTCTTTATTCCTTCCACCCAAAATTTTGACTGCTGAAAGTATTTCAGTAAGGCTACTCATATAATTAATGATATACTTAAATAATAGGGAAAAAATAAAGAAAAACAACAAACAAATAAAATCATGGACAGATTAAAATGTTAGATTTACAAGCTGATATCAGACTGATAAAAATATTATTTTTTATGTAAAAGAAGCATGCTTTGCTTCTTCAGAAAGTGTTCTTGATCTCAAAAGCTATGAATACAAATTACAGTTTAAGCACCAAACTATGTTAATTTCCAAGATATATTTTGAATTTGTGAACTAACTTTTAATGGCAAAGGATTTGAATGTATACCCTTTTGGTAATCAAAAGCAAAACATAACAGTAACATTGTTTGGCTGTTCACTGGAAATTGGTAGAGAGAGAGCAAGTAACAGCCAAAAGTAATCCCTCAAGCCGCCCTGTAGTTAAGTGTTTGCATACAGTCAGGGCTATCTATGGAAGGGCTGACGGATCAGTCAGAAGGAAGTGTGGAGTGCTTAGGAGAAGGGGTGGGGGGAGAAACTGGGTGAGAGGCACAGAAAAAATGAGCCTGCCAGTGGTTAATTGAGCATATAGATTCCTAATGTGTTCAGGCACTACCCTCTCAGATGAAGGATGACACTTTTTAGGATGCATCTTCCTTTGTTACCATTTTAAGACTAATGAAGCCTGCAATTCATAAACCTGATGCTGGGTACTTATCTGCTGCTGGGGCAGTCAGTACAGCAGAAGACTATAACCTTGTGTGTACAGGTTTTTAATATATGGTTTGGGGCCACATAGCACAGAATTGTCGTGTAAACAGCTACAGCTCTAGATAACACTTCTAGAAGGCAAAATTATTTGCAAATGCAAGAACAGGTATCTGTCACGTACATGATTTCTGACATGAGGTATCTTAAGTTTTTAAGAGTATTTTTTCATTTTTTCTTCATCTCTTTAGTTTTTTGGGGGGTTTGGTTCGGGTTTTTTTATTATTAAGTGAACCAGGCCTGTTTACTTTTATAGTCTCTACACAGCAAGGCTCCATTATACAAAAGTTGTGGGTTTTTTCCCCTGCCTTCAGGTCACTTGTTAATGAGCTGAGCACTGTGAGAGGATGGAATTGATTACAATAGGACACAGGCAGAGACATTGCCTTTAAATTTCCACAGAATTAGAAAAATGAGCAAGAGAAAGAAGTCATGTTTGTCAGCAGTCCATGGTGATGCTTTTCTTTGGAGGTCGATGAGAGCACCTTACAACGAGTTGGATAAAATTTGGGTGCCAGTTAGAGGAGTGCTGGGACCCACCTCAGCCCTAGCTTGTGTAGTCTCTGACCTCCTTAACCTCTGCAGGGCTTCCTTTATGAGCATTCCCAGCCAGATGGTGGAGTCATCAAACCTTTATGAGCACAAACTCCTTTTACCGCTTCACAGCTTCTTCCAGCCTAAAAACAGGGAGGGTAGACATGTGAGGAAAAGAAGCTAAAAGGTGTTAAAGATAAAAACAAGACATAGGGGTACGTTCTTTCTGGATTAGTAACTTAGTGTGATGTCTGTGGTTTTGGTACTCCCTGCCTGTGTTGATGTTATTGTGTATGCATTTAGGTCTTCCAGAACAAAACACTTAAATGGAAATGCATAGAATTATTTCCCACCATACACTTTCATTTTATTACACTGCTAAACAAGCATTTCAATGATTTTTTTTTTTAATTTCTTCAGTTTCTGATCATTTAGGACATTTTTAATCCATTTAGTTTTGGTGGGTTAATACTGCTAACTATCACAGCTTTGGTTTCAGAGGAGTGATCTGTAGTGGCAGAGAATGTTACCTACCTTCATTGGCAATAGGTGACTTAAATTACATGAGGCCTGAGCCCAGCAAAGTGACCTTGTTAACTTTATGAGAACTACACTCTGGTTTCCACCTGCATTTGAGGGAAACAACCTCACTTATGAGGAAGTCAATTTCCAAGCACTCCTCCAAGGGGAAAGTTAACTCAGTCACCGATTCCTGGATTTAAGGGTTACACTTTTCCAATTAGAGAACACACACAGAACAGCAAAAACGTGTAAAACTGCAACATTGCCAAGACATACTATAACCATCTTTTGATGCACAGAGCTAATTTTAGAACCTTTGAAATCAATTCTTATCAGTAGCAGGTAAAGTCAAAAATAGAAGACCCATGAATCTGGGTGAGGTCAGACTCCTTTACAGGTTCAGGTTGATTGGTTTGCAATAAAACCACTGAGATCTGCCAGTTTTTAATGAGCTTTCCTCGGAAGAGGTGAACTTGTATTTTCACTGGGGGTTACTCCTGAGGGTATGTTTCACGTGCCTGTCTCAAGCATTCCCTCTAGACCTTGCTGCTTTCCCACATTAAAAATCATCAGGTGAGTTGATGGTTTTTCACCAAGGTACGATATATTATATCAGACCTTCTACCAAGCCTGCCTTAGTGAGAGAAGGGTAACACTCCCTGGATGTTGCTCATTTTATGTTCATTTGATTTCACTTGCAGATGATGCAGCCATAATAAATAATTCTAGCAAAGGATCTACCCTCTACTTGTGAAAATGGATCTTGACTCAAAGGCCAGTGAATTTCTTTTGAGGAGAAGGTAAGTAGTATGTACTGTGGAAATTTACTTTGCCACTTCGCTGTACAAATAGTAGGTGCCTAGATGGGACTGAAAACTGTTTAGCGAACAATAGAAAATTACCCTAAACACAGACAAGATGTACTTTGTAGAAGTGTTGTTTCCAGAAACTAATACTAGCTGTAGGCTTTGGTTCAACTTTGGTTATCGTTCTTTTTAGATTTGAGGATGTGCAGGTGCTGTATGTTTAAATATCTTTTATCTGCTGTTACATTAGAAGAAATAAAGGGTCTGGTTTTTGGTCTTTCCACAATACCACTAGGTGTGCATAGAGCTGCCCTAGGAAAATTCAGTGTTACACTGGTAAATTTAGTCTCCTCACTTCTTGCAGATTGTTTTATGGGGTTTCTATGAGGATCAATTTTGAATCTGAAACTTGTCTAATACATAGCAAATACATATTTGCTAACAGGGTTGCCAAGAAGAAGTACAAATCTAGCACAAATAGTATCGATTTTTAAACTGTAAACATCTCATTAGAGAGTGTATTTTGCAGTACTATCTTAACTCTAGGCTGTGTCCTGGAAGATGCTAAGAAATCAAACACAATATAATTAAATGGCTTTAAGACCTATAAAGTTCATGTTGGAACAGTATTTTTAATATAGCTTTATTAGACATCTGGATTAAGTTAATGTGTTCGAAAGTCGCATAAATGTTTGTAGAATATCAACATGTCCACACTGTCATTGCAGATGGTTGGCATTGGATACCTACTTTCATCTTTTCTTGAGAAATCACCCTCATTTGTGCACTGTCCTTCACAACACGTTTTCTGTTGTTGGTTTGTTGGTTTTTCTAAAGAGGAAAGTAACTCCCCAGACACATAGAATGTTTTCTTTTTTTTTTTTCTTTTTTTTTTTTTTCAAAAACATTAAGCATGGAACTAGCAGAACCTAAGAAATTCAGAGTTAAGTCTAAAACTCTGTCCTTAACTCACCCCGCTGAGCTTAGGTATTATAGCACATATGGTATGAACCCCCCACTGCTCTGAGGCCCCCTGATTAAGTGCTGCAATACTGTACCTAGACACAATGTGGTGACTTAAGGAGAGAATTTTAGCTTTAACCTGAATGTCCTGGTTCATGTGAGACTGTTAATGTTATTAGAACATAAAGTGGGTGGTTTAATACCTTATATATGGTGCTTAAAGTCAGCAGCAGCTGCCAGGGACTGGGTTGCTGCACTGGTTTTTGCTAGGGGGAGGGGAAATCAGTTGTTTTCCTTGCAGTAAAAATAGAGCACGAGACCTCTTTTTAAATTAAAAGAAAGTTTTATTCACTGTAGATGAGCTACAAGAAAGTAGTGCAATCAGCAAAACAAAACAAACTTGGGAGGGGAAAGCTGGATCTTTTGACAGTCTGAGCAGACAGGCAGTTTTGCTATGGTGAACAAAGACAGCTCATTCTTTGGTCTTTGTGTGTTTCTTCTCACTTAAGGCTGCTTGTCTGGTAGCATCTTAAGAGATGTTCCTAGCATTTGGCAAGATCTTGGGGTCCTGACTTCACGCATTTTAAGGATGCTCCTTGTGAATGTAACAGCAGTTTGGACAAAGAAATAGGCTGCACAAAAAAGCAAGTAGAGCCATAAGGATTTAGCCACCAAGTTATCAATAACAGTTTCTAAATCCGAAATGTTTACTCGTGTAAACCAAGACCTTGTTTCACAAGTAGGCTAATTTAACTGACTATTTTCAGAAGAAGATGCTACTCAGATATTAGATGCTAGATTATTACCAACAAATTTCACTAACTGAAGATTTGTAAATAGAGTTGGAAGAGTTTTCCACAGTAACAGAGCAAACATCAGAGCCTGCTCCCTACTTGGTAAATGAGAGATTCAGATGTGAATATTTCAAGGAAATAAAGATTCAAATGTGATATTTCTGTCTTATTGATCAGAGGTGATACCTTAAAATTATTAGGCTGTCAGAAGTGTTCAGCTGTCCAGAGCACTTCTGGCTCCCCATTAAGACATGCTAAGGTATATGTATGTTTCTGCATCCCAGAAACACAATGAAAGGGTTTGCTAGGACTCTTTTCTTCCTTAGTTTAGATATACACTTTTTTAATACATCTTAGTCTGTAGGGTGCAGAGGAATGGAACACCCTGGCAGCCAACACCCTTGTTGCTTTGGCATAAAAGACCAAGGGACATCAGCTTAAAGCAAACAGGTCTCCAAACATTTCAGCATGTGGTGACTGTGTCCTGAAGCCCTTGTTTAGAATTAACTCTGGAAGTGTTTGTGTATACACAATTTTTATCTTGTGTTACCTCTCCCAAGTGCAAGTTCAGGATGTTCACTGATACTCCACTGGAAAACAAAGCCCCTGTTGATAGCTGCTCACTTGCTGGCTGGGGTGGGGGGAAATGTAGTAATTCAAACTATTTCGCTTCCATTCTTTCACTCCTTCCATGGGCATCTAGAGATAGCTCCAGGTTAAAGGGATACACTTCCCACACACCCTCAGCAGAAAGTTTTCACTTCTGCTGCCTTGACGTGTGCCTCCCCATATTTACATGGTGTGTATGTTTTCCTGATGAGGTTTTCTGGCGAGTGTAGCAATCACTGCAGGAGTCTGCACTCACACTTCTGAAGGACTCTGAATTTGTTTGAGTGGGGGCAGAAGGTCTTTTCTATGTGTGAGAAAGCAATGTTTGCTGCAAAAAACTTGAGGAGCCTAGGTAACTGACAGGGATTGGAAAAGTATATTTACATTCTTCTTATTAAAAAGGTGTTTAAATGGATATTTGTAAAAAAAAATAGAGACCTGTGAGTCACAGAAACATGCTATAACAGTAACACGTGCACACTGAGTGTCTGGAGAAAGCAAATAGAATAAGTTTGGTTGAGTTTTGTAGATTACACTTAGAAATACAAAATGGAAATATTGAAATAATACATATGAACGCAGAAGATTACGTTGCTCATTTGTCTTTGGGAAACACCTGCAGAAAGCAAGAAGTTAAAGAGGAGTGGGGCGGGGGTGGAGTTGAAACTGTTTGAGTTGCATCTCTGGGGCTTTAGTAAGCTTCTAGCTCACCAGTTTACTCCAGCTTGGCCTAGATCCTTCACACCAGGGTGAACTTCATGTTACGAAGATGAATGGCAGTGAAGAGCTACGTAATTATTAGTTTTGCTGTGAGCTGATCAATCATCTGGGATGAACTGCTTGCAGAGGTCACGCATGACCTTTCGGCAGGAGCGTCGCTGGCACGGCGACCGCAGTTTGCTGGCAGCAGCCGTCTCCCGCTGGCTGCATTATCACAAGCCTGGCAGCGCTAAAAGGCGGGCCCGCATTCCTTGTCACTGGGACTCTTATAATTATGACAAATGACTAAATGTGTTATTTTCAGCAAAGCAGCAGCAGTCAAAAGGGGTACTTAGGGTTTGTAAGAGGTGATGGCTGGCGTGGCTTTGAAGGCTTTTCCTTTTCTTGACTTAGTGCAGACTGAATCATACATGGCCACCCCACTGGTAGCTGAGCAGCGTGTGAAACCCATTTCACACGTCTGCACTGCCTTACAGCTGCGATGCCCTCTTTTCATCCCCGACAAAACCAGAGCCGGTGGCTGCTGCCTCTTCAAAACAGGCACACAGTTTGGTGGGGGAAACTTTGTTGGCTTTGTTTTAATCAGAATGAATGGGAAATCCCAAACACTGAAGTGTATTTTACTGAAGGCTGGGAGGTTGGGGGGTGGAGAATGAACAAAGCCCAATAGGAAATGTAGCCCCAATGGTATTTCTGACAGCAGAGCAAGCTTCTCCATCCATAAAGACAATGGGCATGGGAGTAGTAAAATATATAAGGAAAAAAACATGCACTTTTCTGGAAAGTCAAGTGAAAAAAAAAATACCCACAACAAAACAAGCCTCAGCATCATGTTTAGTACCTGAATCTTGGAAATAGGCCACAAATTTCCCCTTGCATCACTGAAAATGCCAAGACTGAACATTCCGGAGAGAATTTAAAAAATTCTGTAAATAAAAAATTTAAAAAATGAGATAAATATTGCTAAAATATATAACTGTGTGAATGAATCGCAGAGGGTGGAGGAAGGATTGTAAATGCAGTTTGTACCACAGAAAATAAGGACTAAAACAGCTCTTAGACTTAAACTAGTGCTTCGCCTGCCTTAAACCAATGCAACAGTCTTGCTATTGATATTTACAGATATGACTCATGTTTCATTCCCTTATCTAAAATGATACACATGCATGCAAAACATGAAGTAATTTTGATTTACAGAGCCTGAAGTTAAAACACCTGATGCTTCTTTAAACAGCAGAAAAACTATTTTCTGCTGGTTTTCGGTTTTTTAATTTTTGTTTTTAAGCTTTGTTCAAGGAC
This sequence comes from Ara ararauna, assembly GCA_028858755.1. Lineage (NCBI taxonomy): Eukaryota > Metazoa > Chordata > Aves > Psittaciformes > Psittacidae > Ara > Ara ararauna. The sequence goes on from CM054377.1 coordinate 98,611,737, forward strand.
ATGCTGTATTTTGTCCACTAACAAATAGTATCAGGCAGCAGAAGGATCATGAGTGAATCTGCCCCCTCACAATTTACTTTGTCTTCACTAGAGGTAGTGTAATTTGGATGGCATGACTTGAACAAGAGTAAATACTTGTGTGCTTTTCAGCTTTCAGCAGGGCGATGAAATCTCTAGTAAAAAAAATTAGCCTGGTGGACAGTCCCTCATTCCTAGAAGATTTGTCCGAGCAACAGAGACCGGATAACCAAATGACATGTCATGCAGCACAGCTAATGCCCAGCAAGACAATCCAGTTCCCTGACATGCACTACCTGGCTTATCACACTTTGGATTATCTCTTTTTCATGGCTTTTCCTGGCTCACCTGAAGTAGAGCAGCTGGGCAGATGGCATTCTCCGTACCTTGCACAGCAGTGGCACAGGTACAGCTTTGTGTCACATCGCACAGATGTTGGACTCCTAATTCTCCAGTCAGCCAGGAGCAGAGGAGCTGTGGAGGACCCATGGCAGAAGTGACAGGAAAAAAGGGCTATTTACCCTTTTTCCTACCCCCTGCTTTGCCTCCTTTCTGTTTGATTATGTGCCCATTTGCAAAGCTGGGCCCCCAGGCGGTGGGCTTGAATTACAAACAGCTTGACAGTGACACTAATTTCATATGCCTGCCACCTCATCCTGTGCATGTAAGGTCACCTGTTACATCTAGCAGTTATGATGGAATATGTTTTCTCTAGCTTATTCAACCTGTGAGGCGTCGCTTAGTAATGGGTCTGGACTGGCTCAGCAAAGTCTTAGCCATCCTATTCTGAAAGGTAAAATACGGCCTGGTCAATACAATTATTACTTTTTTTTGTTGGTGCCAGATTTCAGGTAAAGTCAGTAGAAATGCAGATGGCATTTAATACTCTTTATTGCTAAATTCAGTGTTCTGTGTGCCCCTTACGTTGTTATCTTGCTTGAGAGCTTGATGCCAAAAGAAGTAATTACTTGCATTGGGAAAAATTTTAATAACCTACTCTTTTCATACTTTTCATACTTTTTGTACTCTACATTTTCATTAATCATGTTAAATTGTATGGACTACAGAAATCACACTCTTACAAACTTACTTCAACACCATTCAATTACCATGGTTGTATTATTGCTGTTAGAGCTTACTCTTTCCCTCACTCAGATCCTAACCAACACACTTCTTCAAAACAACGGAAACAAAAAGAGCTAATAAAATCATTGTAGCCTTTAAATAAATAACTTACTTTTGGTGATAGGCTATTCAACAGGCTTATAACTAATTTATAGACAAAAAATTTTTGGAAGCCTAAGACTTTCCTCCTTCTCTCTCTCTCTAAAACAAGTCAACAGAATGAAGTCAACAACAAACAACCCTCAATAGTGACAAAAAATGGGTTTTATTGCATGTGCTGTGACTGGTGGGAGCTGTATATGGACCAACCTGTCCCTGCTAGTACACTCACTTTGCTTGCAGAACAGGTTAGATCCATGCAATCTGCTCATTGGGAATGGTTCCTATCCCACAGCTGTTCCCAAGCTACGTTTCAGAGGGGTTTAAGTCAACGCTAGATAGCCTGGGCCAAAAGCTTGCACGGGCTGTGGAAAGAAAGGATTAATATTTGTGTCTGATAGCTGGGAATCTTGACACATTTTAATTTACTAAGGTAAGACAAGACTCGTGTGTCAAGGCCTTTTTGGCAATCTCACAGGTACACATTCACCTCTCTGATGATATTTGCCATTTTGCTCCCTGAAGCCACTCCTGTACTCGGGGTAGAACATAGGCATCCAGTCATCACACTGTGGTGGTGTCTGTGGACTCTACAGACTGTGTCTGTATGTTGACAATAAAGAAAAGTCTAGACCCAAACTCAAAGACTTAAAAAAAACAATAAACAACAAAAAACCAGATCTCTGACCGTGATGTTTTCTTATTTATGGGTTGATCCCCGCAGCAATTGAGGAAGCTAGGGTGGCAGCTCTGTGGCTTGTATGTCTTCTGATTTTCCATCTTCACATTATTTTTTCTTATTTTTATTTAATGGGATATCTCCTTTAATTCTGTTTTTTCTGATAATGGCATTTTGAAGGAAAGTACTTGGTCATTTTTTCTTTCCTTCATGTTTCCTTCAAAAAAAGCCCCACAAATGTAACACTCGCCCAAAATATAACAACTTGATTTCAGAAGGAAATAATTTTCCAAAGTTCCTCTAAGATCTGGTGCTTGAATATTCCCATTCTATTTACGTTTTACCTTTTCCTAGATTGCATTTCTAAGTTATGCATTCATTGTGTACTTTATGCCATGTTTTAATTTCTTAATTCTAAGAATTCAAACCCTTTTAAAATTTCATTCTTAAATATAATGAGATAATTAGAGAAAGACAGACACTTTAAAGCAGTTTTTTAACCTCCAGAAATTCTTGGAAATATCTTGTTCTCTGCTTGCGTTAAAGCCCAATCCCTAATTTCAGCATGCTCACAGTAAATAGGAAGCCTATTAAGTAAATGACAGAGAGTTTTTGAGGGTTTTTTCTTTTGCCAGAGTTTACAGCTGTAGCGAACAGTTTGATGCAGCTCTAATTTCTAATTATGACATACTGGGAGTGGAGGAGCTTGTCAGTTTTGCTTGTTTCTTGGTGAGAGACAGAATGATTTCATACTTTGTGCTGCCAACCAATTCATCCTCCCCTATTGAAAAACGAAGAATAATCACTGCATATTATTTGATAAACAGATGTGATCAGTATTTCAGAATTGCTACTAGCTTGTCATCACCATGACTAGCCAACAGCCCAAGAAAATAAATACTAGCCCAGTTCAAGATATGTGTACAGCAATGTTTTTAATTTGGGGCAATGATCTCAATGAGGTTTATTATAATCTGTTTCTGTGATGGCCAAGTTGTTCAGGATAAATGTGTCTCTTTCTGTCTTCAGCTTCTACCAAAGCAGTTATTACAAAGACAAAATGAGGCAGGGAGCTTGGATGTGTGGCATACCTTAAATGAAAACTGAAATTGCTAATGTGTTTTGAGGGCATTTCTTAATTCAGAAGCGATCCAAATGTTAGAAGAGGGATGCTGAATTAAGAACAGTTTTGTTTGCTAATGCAAACAGATGTGGGGATAAACTATTGAAACTAACAAGTGTATTTAATTCCCTTCAAACATCGAAGGCTAAAGGCTGAAACCATATAAAGAGGACTCTTGAAGTAGACCAGCTGCCCAGGCCTTTTAAGTAGTCTGTACCAGCATCTTCCCCCATTTGTCCTGCTGATTATTGCTTGATTGATGAGCTGGTGTGTGCAAAGTGACCAGCTGAAAGTTCTGCAGGCTTTAAGAGCTTGGTCAGTGTGTATTTGACCCTTAGAGGCCATGGATCAAATATCAGGGTTATATGCATTTCAATAACTTTGTTTTGATACTTGAAGGGGAAAAAAATTATTCACACTAGGGGGAACGAAGGAGATTAAATATTTATGCTTGAGAGCATCTCTGAAAGGATCTCAAGTGACTGCTGTCACCAGCCTCCTGGTCAACTTTTCTTAGCTTGAGCCCCTTCGTCTTTTCATCTCAGAAGGGTAAAATATATATTATTGTGAAGAAGAATAGCAGAAAAGCTTTTGTAGCAGACTGTGAAGGGATTTTCAGTGAGTGGCCCCTTTTAAGGGAGGAATGGGGGTTTCCTGAGAAATGGGTATTCCACACTGTCACCTGACTCAACAGGGCTCCAAGATGGCCAATAATTAATCAAAGCAGGGCAAAAGTTTCATTTTCTGCAACTTCACACACAGCAGAATAAATAAAAGTCTATTAGTTCCACCTCCCCCCAGTCTGGAAATAAAAATTAAGGGAGGCAATTGGGAAATTTTAAAGCTATTCTGATGTGATTAACACTTCCCCCCCCCCCCAAAAAAAAAAAAAAAAAAAAGAAAAAAAAATCTGTTTTCTCAAACAACTGTTGTGATCTAGAAAAGATTAAAAAAGGGAAAAAAAGGGTCCATACGTGAATATCACATTCTTTTTAACGTGAGTAATATCTCACCTGCATGTTTCAGAACACTGTTCATGAAATTCACATAATCTGTGTTTGCTGAATGATTACCCACATAAATACACTTCTTGTATGCTAAGAAAATGGCATGTATTTAAGAAAATCCCTAAATTTATTGATTTATTTTTCAAAGCTTAATGTTTGAAGATGAGATCCCAGTGAATGAAAACATATGCTCAAAAATGCATTTCAGTTACAGCATACGTTTCACTCTAATTTTGCAGAGATTTTTCTTCTGACAGCACATCTTATGGCTAAGAGTAAACCATATTGTTGCATAAAACATATAACCTATACTTTGGTACACATTTTAATATGGTGTGTGGGGAAGCAAAACCATTTCACTGTATAGAGTTTATGTGTATGTTGATGTTTAACCCACATATACATGCGCAGAATTGAGAGAGATAATTAACACAAATGTCACACGCGCAGCTCCATTCTTGCCCCTCATTACCCTCCCTTACCCTGCCAAAAAAAAAACCCAGACCCTCAGCAAGCCAGAACAAGGACAAGATTCCTGTGTAACAACCTTATTCTGGGAAGAAAGCTAATGTCGCTGGTTGCTTGTAGAAAGAAAAGTAACAGGGTGGTTGAGTTTCATCCCTGTCTGTTTTGACTTGAGCACTGTATATTCCTGTACTGAGTGTGCCAGCTGGCTGTGAAGCATGATCCATCGTATTCAGTACATCGCAGAAGTAGCTTCTGTGCCAGTAATTAACCTGATACTAATTTAGAGAACTGCTAGCAATCTAAGTTGATGGAAGATTCAAAGGCCCACTTGCATCACGAGGATTATGGATATTTTATTAGTTAACCATCCTTCTTGTTTAAAATCTGTGTGAAATAGCCTGAATTTGTTTTCCAGGCCTTAAGTCATTTTTATGACTCTTTTCTGAACCCTTTCAGATTGATCAGCCTATTTTTGAAGTGGATTTAGCAGAATATGCTGGTAATGGCCTGCCAAAACATAAGTAATGTCACTTGCTTACTTGTGTTTAAAGCCTACCTTTCTCCACCTCTCCTTCCTCAGTATTTTACATTGAGGATTTGCATTTACTATTGGAGTCCTGCAGCTGAACAGAGAATATTTCTGTTTTGATCAACTGTTTTCTAATATGATCTCCAGATCTTTTTCAGTATTTTGGTTTTTCTCCCAGGTTTACTTTTTTAAAAAAATGATAAGATTATCTTGCTCCCCAGTTTGCCAAAATTTACTGTCATGTTAGTAGTTCTTTAGACAATTCTTATAAGGCTTTTGGCTGAAATTTGTGCAGGAGCTCAAACTTTAAAATATTTACTTCTAGTTGGAACTCATTAACAAATGTAGAAAATGGCAAAGAGAGAATATTGCCTTGTTGCATAAGTTATTATGCTATCACTACTTTTTTAAAAAAACAGAAGCATACACATTTGTAATCTAGAATTCTGCCTTTTCTGCACTTATATTGGGAAACTTCCCCTCACTTTCTATAGTGTATTCCATTGTTGTATCCTACATAACGTAGAAATGCTGTGCTGCCATTACTTTTTGACTCCCTCACTTGCTTTCCCTTCCCTTCACCCACCTCTAGTATATTTTAAAATGTTACTTTCTCATCTTTTCTTTGATGGGATAATTTTAAATGAAGCATATTTCCTGCATGATTACACTACTGTGCAGTTTGAAGAGTATTGCATAATTAAACAATTTTGAGTTATGCAACCGTTGCATATCTGTTTTTCCTTTCCCATTCTATTTTACTTACAGCTGCTTTCAGCTTTGGCAAGTCTCCCTTTTGAAGTACCACATGTACTTCTAGTTTACAGTTGTACTTACATCCACATATACTGTTGGACAGCAATAGATTTTTTGTGTAGATCACTACAGGCCATTTCTTTAATATATGCTTCCCTTGGCCTTCAGGAGTTATTTTCCTTGGCTTCTTAATTTATGATGAATCAACTTACATTAAATCATGACCTTGCTTGACATGATGCATCATAAATGTTGAACTCTCTTAATGAGTGTGTTTGTGGTATGATCAATTTGGATAATCCATCTTGAACTGAAAAGGAATGAGCACAGAATGAATTCTTGAGACTATTAAACTTTTAAATGTATTGCAAAAAGGGGCCAATATGTTTTGACATACAAAAACCTAACACAGCCTTCCAAGTCAGGGTATTACTTTATGGAAGATGTAGTAAATTCACATATAAGTGTCCCAAGAACACGGAGTATTGCAAAGCAGGTAACTTCTGCTACTACAAAATTCTGAGTGTAGTTACCAAGATGGATGACATTTTATTATGCTTGTCATGAAGTCTAATATAACAGATTGAGTTTGAATTAGACTTTTTATCTGTGGACATCTGATGTTCAAAAAAAATAATATTGTCTTTAGGTATTCATTGCCCAAAGGCCCAAACTGTATGATGGTTTGCAAATAAAAGCTTATGTTTGATGCATTGAGCTGCAAGCCATTGACTCAATACAGACCACTAGGGCATTCACATGGGTTTTCTCATTTCTATGGTCTGAATTCAGTCCAAGCCTGTAATGTCAACAAATGCTGACTATTTCAAGCATCCATGGTATCTTCAGTTTAATTATGAATTACGTTAGGTAGATATTTTTTCTAGAACAATATATACCACCAGACAACTTACCCTTATAAGGCGAGAAAACAGCTTCACATTGTCATTGCTCCACATCAGGGCAAGGAGGAACTATAACTTGAGCTGTTCCAATCAGTGCAGGAGCCCTTTTCTGTCACAATCGATGTATTTTGTCTTTAAAACCTGCATGCAGAAGCCTACAGCTAGAGGCATTCAAATGGTGAATGTTTTATTATTTTCCCAGGTGATCTAAATCCATCCTTTCTGCAAAACTACTGCTTCTGACAGATGCCATCATTGGAGGACCACTCTTCCCTTTTTCCTGCACTAGTATGTTACACAGCATTTCTCCTGTGGCAACGATGATTTAAGCATTCTTTATCTAATCAGTCCCATAACTGTGTCAGCGCAACTGTTGGCTCAGTCCTTGACCAACTTACAATCTACAGAAGAGGAATTTTGGGCAGATGTATTCCCTCAGCTACTGTGCCATGTAACAGAGCAGTGGAGCTAGGGGGCAGAAATGAGGATATGGTAGTGCTGGTGACTGCAGGCTTCTTAAATAGGCCTATGCAGTATTGCAACCAACTATGTAACCTTGGCCTGAATAAATGCGGAGGCCTATGGAAAAGGTGCTACATAACCTGCATAAGATAGCATTCTGAAGAATTCTTCAAGTATGTGCTGTACAGAAATATGGAGGATACTTTAAACACAAATGAAATTTACTGCTTCCAGTGAAATGCATTAACAACATTACGCACAGTTTTTAGAAGCCGGAAGAGTGACATAGCCAATTGAAACCACAGCGAGAATTTCAACAGATGCAGTGTAATCACTCAGGCTGGAGTTTGGCCAGAACACCAGGATTAACACTGTGAGGCATGCTGCAAGGGTTTTGGGAATGAATCTTCTTTAAACTTGTATTTCATCTGGAAAATAGCAAACTTCTGCAGCTCTGTCATTCAGACATGCGGGAAGGAAAGAGGGCTACGTCATGAATCATCTCTGCTTCCTGCAGCAGCAAGACTTGTTGGCAGTTTGACCAAAATACTGAGCCTAAACCTACTTAATGAATGAAATGAGGGGGACATAGGCCAAGGCAGCATAAAGTACATTTAAAATCCTCCATATCACTTCTAATTTACCCATTCTTTTTTAGAGAGAGGATGAATAGGACAATTGCAGTGAATGCTCTTGAGAAATACCATGGAGGGACCCCCGGCTTTATTAAAGCCATAGAAATGTGCCGAAAGACTGAACTTGGGCAGGGTCAAGGCTTGGTGTGTTTATTGGTGACTATTTACAAAGAGGTTTCCTCAGTGTTGCATATATATTGTGCAAAACAATATATGCAAGCAGAAAGTGGATTGCCTGAACCAGCAGATATTTGTGCACATGCATGAAGGTCTTGAATGTCTAATTTTGTACTACCAGTTGAAGACAGTAATTCTGAATTGCCCTTAATATTCCCAGTAAGATATGTGTTACAGACAAAAGAAAGTCTATCTCAATTTTTTTTCAGGGGTTAAATCTTGTCTTCTGTGCTAAAAAATGAACTGAAAAAAAATGAGTGGGAATTTTATACACCTAAAGATACAGTCTGTGCCCTATGGGGCTCTCGTTACAGTGGGTCTGCTCTAAGTATGAGAAATTCCTCCACTATTTTCAGTGTCTGATGGTAAATTATGAAGTTTTCCTGACAACAATCATACATTGCAAACTTTGAGAGATCTGAGCTACAATACAAGAAAAACTGGCAACGTCTGGTCACGTAAAGTGTCTTTTAATCTGTTCCATGCTTTTTAACCTTAGGGAAAGAGTAACCTGAGGACCTAAACCAGAAAAGAGCTTATCTTGTGCTAAGAAAACTTTCTTAATGTTTACACTTTAATTCCATCATTGTTGAACACTAGCTTAAATGGCGAGTTGTATACACGCTTACGTGCTTTCTAGCAGCGCTTAAGTGTGGGGTGGTGCCATGCTTCATGATTCTGGACAGTACCCACTGGCCAATAAAGGAAAGTTAAGACTTCATCTATGTAATTTTAGCCTTTCAACTCATACTTGTTTACAGTTGTTAATTCCACTTCTGTGTCTGTGTTGTAATGCTACCATCATCACATACCTGAGCCCATCCTGCACCATGATCTGTTACATTAATCTCTGCATAGCCTCCCCCTTTAAACTCTCTGGCTGGATTTATTTCAGCTGCCTGAGATTTGCTGTTATGCGTACAAACCAAAATGTTTATAGGCTTTATAAGAGCAGAACACTGAATGTTTGTCGCTAATTTGCTTCATCGTGTTTCAAGCTAGAGAAATTTGACAAAGCTGCTAAATTGAAGTGAGTCAGAGCTTCAGCATTTCTGCAGGATTCTTCTGTGAACAGGGGCTTTTAAACAGTTTACGATGTAATCATGGCAACAGTGGAAAATCTTCTGGTTTAAAAAACATAACAAAAAGGAATAAAAATGCTAAACACTTGAGCAGAAAGTAAGCCTCCCCTATGTGCAAAGTAAATGATTTAGTGATGTTCTCTTCACGTTAAATGAGGCAGGAGATCACAAACTAAAAAACACTTAAATATGATTTTAAAATTAATTATGCTTCACCCCCATAATAGTATTTAAATTGCATTTAAAATGGTTATGCATGCACTGGGTTTGCTACATCATAAATGCATTTTTGTTCAGAATCTAAGTGGAGCTAGGCTTCATTTGTGAGATACACTCAGTGTGACTGAATTCAAAGTGAAGCCATAGAAGAAAGTGCCCACAGAATCCGGAGCATAGAGTATGATAGCTGTCATGTGAAGAATGTTAATTCTTTTGTGTCAAGCACTTTTTTTTTCTTATTTGCTACACTGCATTATTTCTCCAGCTATTTTAAACTAATATTCAATGCAAATTTTGATTGGATTGCGAACATTGAAATAATTCATGGAAATCCAATTATGAAGTAATGCTGGCCGTCATCACAACATTCTCTGTCTAGCTAAGAGGAGACTCCAGCTTTCTGTTGGCACAGCTATTTTTTTCTTCTCCAATAGAGATACCCCAACTATATGCCTCACTGCTTTTTCACAAATGAAGATGAAAGCCCGGCAGTCCTGATACAGAGGCAGGGATGCCTGTAATGTAATGATATCATGAGATGGTTGAGTTCGAGATCTTCAGGACAGTGAGAAGAGCGTGCAGCAAGCTCACTGCCCTGGACTTCAAGAGAGCAGACTTTGGCCTCTTCAGGAACCTGCTTAGTAAGGTTCCATGGGATGTAGCACTAGAGGGCAGGGGGACCCAAGACTGCTGGTTAATATTCAAGGATCACCTGCTACAAGCTCAGGAGTGCTGCATCCCAGCTAGAAGGAAGTGCTGCAGGAGGGCCAGGAGGCCTCCATGGATGGATAAGGAGATGCTGAGGAAACTTAGAGGGGAAAAAAAGAGGCTTATAAAAGGTGGAAGCAAGGACAGGCAGCCTGGGAAGAATACAGGGATGTTGTCCGGGAAGCTAGGGACCAGGTTAGAAAAGCTAAGGCCCACTTAGAGTTAAACTTGGCTAGCTGTGTGAAAGATAACAGGAAGGAATTCTATAGTTACACTGCCAATAAAAGACAGCCTAGGGAAAACATGGGCCCTCTCCAGGAGCCATCAGGAGAACTGGCTACCCTGGATTTGGAGAAGGCTGAGGTTCTTAATGACTTCTTTGCCTCCGTCTTCACTGGCAAGTGCACTGACCACACCACTCAAGTCTTGAAAGGCAAATGCAGGGACTGTGAGAATGAAGACCCAAGGCCCACTGTAGGAGAGGATCAAGTTTAACCATGCAAGTGCAAGGTCCTACACCTGGGTTGGAGCAATCCCAGGCACAGCTACAGGTTGGGCAGAGAAGAGATTCAGAGCAGGAGGACTTGGGGATGTTGGTTGATGAGAAACTGAACATGAGCTGGCTTTAGTGTGCGCTCACAGCCCAGAAAGCCAACCGTATCCTGGGCTGCATCAAAAGGAGCGTGACCGGCAGGTCGAGGGAGGTGATCCTGCCCCTCTACTCTGCTCTCAGGAGACCTCACTTGGAGTACTGTGTGCAGTTCTGGTGTCCTCAACATAAAAAGGACATGGAACTGTTGGAACAAGTCCAGAGGAGACCCATGAGGATGATCAGGGGACTGGAGCACCTCCCATATGAAGGCAGGCTGAGAAAGTTGGGGCTGTTCAGCCTGGAGAAGAGAAGTCTGCGTGGAGACCTCATAGCAGCCTTCCAGTATCTGAAGGGGGCCTATAGGGATGCTGGGGAGAGACTCTTCATTAGGGACTGTGGTAATAGGACAAGGGGTAACGGGTTCAAACGTAAACAGGGGAAGTTTAGATTAGATATGAGGAAGAAATTCTTTACTGTAAGGGTGGTGAGGCACTGGAATGGGTTGCCCAGGGCAGTTGTGAATGCTCCATTGCTGGCGGTGTTCAAGGCCAGGTTGGCCATAGCCTTGGGTGGCATGGTTTAGTGAGAGGTGTCCCTGCCCCTGGCAGGGGGATTGGAACTTGGTGATCTTAAAGTCCTTTCCAACCCTAACTATTTTATGATTCTATGATTCTATGTTCATCACTTAGATATGCATCCTGGTGGGTTTGATCCCAGTCAGGGTTTGAGTTGAGGAAGGTGAAGTGTGCGTGCTCAGGTGCTGTTACTACCAAACCAGTCACAAAAATGAAAATATTCAGGAATGCAAGGTGAAGTACGCACAGACTAATTGTCACTAAGCATATGGTGGACATCTACTGCAATAGGTCCCTGGTCTTCTGTGACTAGTAATGCTAGCACATCACTTATATGTTCTGGGTTTGAGTGTTCAGTTTCAGAAACAAATTATTTTATTATGTAAAAGAAGTTTTAAATAATTGACTTACAGTGGCCACAACTTTAAAAGTATCTCTGTGGCATTGGCTGTGCTGTACTTTCAAGTCTGATCAACATGGAAATGGTTGATTTCATCTAATAGATCAAGTCTGTGTTTTTAATCCTGCAATAAATCTTCATTGATGATCTGTAATGAAGGCCCATAATGTATTCAAAAGTTTGGATTTCAGAAATTTGGGTTGCACTTTTTATGTGAACAAACATTTATTTCACATTCAGTCTTCCACTCATATCCAGTCTGACTGCCACACGACCTTGGGAATGCCAGAAAACATGCGCTGTGTGTTGAAGGGTCTGTTTCTGGGCATACCTAGCTCTTGATAGCTCTAGATATGTGCACATTTCCCTGTCTTATGAGACCCAAGAGAATGCACAAAATGGGTATTTCACTACAGGCCTTAGGCTGGAAGACATTCTTGTCCCATACTTGCTGTATCAGGTCGGAGAGAAGAGAAGGGGTGTTGACTTTTTCTTCTTTAATTAACTCTCACTACGTAATGTATGACAAAGGGGAATTCATTTCCTTGTCCTGCACTTCTTCCTGTTTCAGGTAAAGTTATTAATAGGTGATTTAAGTAAAAATCTAGCTGGGGTGCCTTCTGTAGATGCTTCAAGACTGTAGATTTTGGTGGTCAATAAATGCCTATGCCTCTCACCTTCTGTGCCTAAATACTTTAGAGATTGTCTCTAAATCACAGCTTTCTCCTTGGGTTTTCCAATTAGCTTCAGAATGGCTTTTGTAGATCACAGCTGTAGCTCTGTGTAGCTCACTGTCACCCCTGTCCTGTCCTACTTCCTTCCCAGCAGGACCCTCATATGCTTCAGCATCGGGTGGTACTGAAAGCAGGGGCAGGAACTTATCAACCAAAAAGGAGAACTGGAGTGAGGAAATTTGTTTGCTTCCATATCTGCACATTGTCCAGTGATCCCCCTCAATGACCTTTTCCTTCAATAGCTTTGTGTGCAGGAAGTACCTCCAAGTGTTAATTATGATTGATTTGCCATGCTTTTAGATGACTGTTTATATCATCCCTTGTCCTTAATGACCTTTCTGAGACCACTCCACAGAGCACTCCAGCCTTTACGCTCCTATCGAAGAAGGAAAATACTAATGACTGTTGCAAAATTCACCACATTTGCTATTATTTCTTGCAAAAATCAGTCTCAGTTGACTGATGTCAACTGGAAAGCCTTCATCTCAATTTTAAAAGGAATTTTACTTAAAAGCATACAATAATAGTGCATAATTTTCAACATAAAAGACAAGAAATGTTTATCTGATTTATGTAACCTGTATTCCCTTTCTTTTGAAAGACAAAACATTAAAATATGGAGTGGTCAGTTCATAGCATGTGTAAAATGTGTAATATTTGAGGCAAGGTGGAGGACTTGTTACAGTTTTGATTTTTCAGCAAATGGGGAAAAATAATCTGGCAGTTCGGAAAATAAAATATAGACACCAAGTGTAAGATATTGATAACAAGTATCTAGCATCTTAGCTTTTTATCGTACCCATAGCACTGATATCTAATATTGATTCAGAAATCTGTTTTGCTGCTCTGTTTTCATTTTATTCTCTAGACAAAGAAGGAGCCAGTCTTCAGTAAAAGAGCTCTGAATACACTGAATTTTACAATGCAGTTGCTGAGCATCTTAGTTTGCCTTGATTTAGCTCTCTGAACTCTGTAGGTCTAGCTTGGTGGTTCCCTGTATCTGTCCATCTGTTATTTAAATACAGTGCTTACTTTATAAATGCATTACTGAGTACTAAAAAAGTAAAAATCTCTACCTCACTCTTTGTCTTCAGTCAGGCTGCTGACTTCTCATTACTGGTAATATGTTATATTTATTGCTTTTATGACTTTAATTACAGTATCTGATAGAATTATTATTATTATTATTGTTATACTAAAAAATCAATTTCTTGTCAAGGTAACATTTACCTCCTAAAATACCCTACAGAAACTGCTGTCAGAAATGATTCCTTAACAATAGCAGAGAGACTGATAGGACTTTTGCTTTCTTAATATAAGCACAGATAAACAATTAGAGTTTCCTGTACAGAAAGGCTACAGTCAAAATAATAAGCATGATAACTATTAATTACTGGTTTAGCTATGTGCAGTACAGCTCCTCATGCAGTACAGCTACTCTTGATCTAGATTTCATTATTGGAGTTCAGTCTTTAGCAGTCTATAGCAGCATGAACAAATGACATGCCTCACAGAGACTTCGGAATTTTTACATCTCATTTCTTGCATTTTTTCTAGAATTTTGTATGCAAGTGATGGGGTTCTGCAGCTTTGTAGTTTTACCTTCAAATATATACAAACTGCTTAAGTGAAGGCCTTATGACCAACGATTAATCTCACATGAAAAAAATTTTACCACATCAAGGAAGCCGGAGTTTAAGAAACTTCTATCTCTGTCCCAAGCTTTAATCTTCAGCCACTTGTTTCATTTCTTGTACAACAGTTAAAAACTTTTCAGTGAGGGTAATCATACTGTTTGCAGGATATACTGCTTACTGAAATAGTCTCTTATTTCTTTGAATGTACTTTACATCCTCCATATCTTGACTGTTAAAATAATGCATCTTTTTTCTTTTCTGATTAGAAATGGATCTAAGCTAACATCTTCCAGGAGAATAACTGTGGACTCTTGAAAGTGTTTATATTCTTATATTCTTTATATTACTTCTGAGCTTTCCTCCCACCCCACCCCTCCCACCCCCTTTTGACTTGTACAAGCAGCTGCAGCAATTAAGATACAGATGAAGGGAAAAAAGTGAACTGGTGAAATGTGAATTTGAGCACATGTCCTTGAAAGATCTTGTGGCTGGTCAATAATAGTAGGAAAAATACCATGAGCTAAATCTTAATTACTGTTGAGCCACAGAAAAGGAACTTGCATTTCGACCCAAAAGGTGATCTTCAGCTGCCATAAAGGCACTGTAGTTCCCATAACATTGGGCAAGAGATGCCCATGGGTGAAAAACGACAGTAAAGGTGTGTAAGCAAAAGGAAAAGAAAAAACCTAACCAAAACACAAAACCCTGTGTCCTCCTCGCCACAGTGTGCCTTCCAGTATTTCGGTTACTGGTACTGGTCATGGGAGCTTATGAAGGTCAAGCAAGAAGGTTGAGTCTGGTCAGTTCCACCTGGCCATGAGGCATTGCAGCAGCGCACTGAGGGACAAACTGTGGACTCTGACAGGGAGGCAGACATGCAGGTGGGTCCAGCTTATGCTTACTTTGGGTAAAATTCTTGCTTGAATTCATGCAAACAGCAGATGACCAATAATGTCTCTAAACCAAAGGTGAATAAGGTTTGCATCTAGAGAGCATGGTCTTGTGCCATAGACAAAAGGCAATGTAGGCAATAATCTGTGGAATATTAGAGATAGATAACTTGGAGCTGTCAAAAATTGTTCTTTTTTGTGCCACCAACGTCAGAGCCTTGTAGCATCAGAAGACTAGAACAAAGCTCTCAGCAACCTTTCCTGCTCTGCTCACTTCAGACACTAAACAGTCATTCCTCAAATCTACTTCAGAAATAGAGTAAAATTCATGCCCTTGCTAAAGCTAAAGGAATATTTGCTATCTCAACCCGTGGACACCAAGCTTCACCTAAAATACAAAGTTTGTCAGGTATAGATGCAGTGGTCTAAGGGATCCTACATGAATTTACCTCAGTTGAAAAATAAAACAAACAGTTTATTTCAAAAGTGCATATGGAATACTTCTGAATATAAACAGAATAACAAAGAAACTGTGAAGATATACTTGGATGTGGGCTTTACTGACTCAGGAACCAAATATAAGCATTTTTACTGGGGTAAAACTTCCAGTTAAGTTGCTAGGAGTTTTGCCTAAGTAGTCACTAAATAAGGTCTGCAGGATTTGGTTCTAAGTTTGTTTGTTGCTGGTTTCCAGTGAATGGGTTTTGCTGAGATACATCCCCAGTATCTAGCAATTTAACTCATTTACAGAAATGTGTAAATTCCACCAAATAAGTTGTATTCAGCCAGGTTATTTTTTCTCTTTTTCTTTTTTTCCCTATAGCCTTTGTTTGCCCTTAATAGGCAGGCTATCTCTTGCATTACAAAACAGATTGGACTCTAGGAGTATTCTCACGGGAGAGAGGAGCCGAGTCTTGCTGCCTCTGTGACTGAAATTCCCATCCTTTCTCTGCCCCCTCCCTCTCTCCCCCAGGTTAAGCAGCTGTAAAAAAGCTTAAACCATTTCAGCGAGGCAGACCTGCAGTAGAGCCACACCTTACCTGATGAATCTGTCAGCCTCCTTGCACAGCTGTTCCCAAAGGCTGTCACTGTATTGGTGGTTCTAAGAGCAGTCTTGCTGGATCGCCTTTTTACTCCTCCTTAAACAAAAAAAAAAAGAAGCCTATAAAGGTCAGACCAAGGACACTTCTGCAGCAGGCTGCTTGGCTCAGCCTGGGAAGTTGCCTTATTACCTCTCACTTTTTACCTTGTCATTTAAAAGCAGAGTAAACTTTATAACCTATCAGAGAAAATATCTCCAGTGAATATACCTGAAGTAGATGTACTGTCAGGTATCAGGATGGGAAGGAATCTGCAGCTTGACAAGATCCCTCCTGGAAACGATGCATTATCCACTCATATTTACTGCTGGGAACCATCAACTACCCAACAGCTGCCCAGCCTTTGCCTTTGGGCAATATGAACCCACTTTCAGGAACTATTTTTATTATTATTTATTACTGCTATAGTGCCATAAGTGTGTGAGATGTTTTCCAGACTAATTAAGAAGACAGTTCCCTGCTCCAAGCAATCTGCAATCTCCTTTGAACAATAGTTTACTGCTAATGCCCTCAAAGCCAAGCTCTAGTTGTATAATTATAGATAGATGGAGAGAGATAGAAAATACACAAACACATATGGAGATAGAACCACAAGAAATACAAAGAAAAAGATTAATTGCTTTGTTCTGACTGATTGTGTTTCTGAGAAATATACAGGTATAAATCCAGCCATGAAGAGCAAAAACTTTCCTAACAGGGGAACATTTTGGGCCAGCACTGCATGTCAAGTAAATGAGAGTAATCCTCTGGAAATCAATAGGGCACTGAGTTACACAACTGGAGAATTTATCCCTTGGAAGTGTTTGTGCATTGCTGCTTTGCCTTTCTTCCTCTAACGCATGTTGGTTGCTGCAGGACTGGGGCTTTGGGGGGAGGAGGCCTTGAAAAAGGGTGCTTTGGTGGTTTCAGGACTTCTTTGTCCAAAGTTGACTGAAGTCTTTAGGTAGACAGCAAAGGTTGATGTATAATCTTGCATAAGACAAGTTCCCAGTTTAAAAATAAAAACACCTCAAAAACATCCCCCCCCCAGAAAAAAAAAAATACTGCAGCTAATCTTATTTGCATTAGAGATTGCTTTTGTTCAACCTGGGGAGGAAGTAAGTTTGTCTGAGAGCCGCTCTTTAATACTTCCATCTTATAATAGAAGATTTACAGGTATGGACCCAAATCAGTGTCGACTCCCTACTAGTTTAATGCAAATTAGGAGATGAATGCTCATGGGAACAATACAGAAATGCTTCCACATGACTTCCTCCCACTGAATTGCTGATATCAGGCCCCTCTACAGGGTATAATACTGACAGCAGGGAAGTTTCCCCTAGCCTCCCCCCGCCCTGTTCTTCCTTCTGAATAAAGTTATTAAAGTAGATCAGACTAATTAACAGTAGCTTATCCCTATTGATTAAACCAGTCTCTGTTGTGGAGGTGCTGTAAGAATGCCTTTACTTCGTTGTGAAAAAAAGTGTGTTAGGGAGGACAGTATCACAGGTTGTTTACTGTTTGCTCTCAGGGATTTTATCCATTATTCTTTATGCCTCGCAGGCATGTTGAAGCCATATGTGAAGGTATGTAAACATGCACATAGAGGTATCCTTTGATGAATAATTTTTAGTTAATGTCTGAATATAACAGGGGGAAGTATAAAAGCAAACAACAGCCCTTACAATGGCTCAACATGATTTTCTTTTTTAGTCCTGAGGATTTAAAATTAGTAGCATAAAACTCACCTGATGATTTAGTTTAACTAATATATTCTAAATAAAATATATTGAGGAGTATTAGGAGAAAGCTTGAAACAAAATGTTCTTGGTTAAAAAAAACCTTAACATTGTAAATGATTTTGTTCTAGTATCGCTACAATAATAATCTAATTGCTTTAGGTAACATGTCTCTACAGTCTGCTCGTAACCTTGTATTGGTTATAAATTTACCCTATATTATTGCTGCTTATATTTCTGACTGTAGGATGATACAAATGGCTGTATATTTTCCCAACTAACAGCAGCTTATTGTGGAACAAAAGAGAAAAACAAATCTGCTTAATGCATATTAGGGTTTTTTCCTCTTCCAAGCAGTATCACTAAACTACTTGGACACTGAGTATTTCAGCATTTGGGTAATGTAAAACCTCTTTTCTCATCTCAGTTCAAAAGTGAGTTGATACCAAATGATTTTTAAAAAGAATTAAAAAAAAAAAAAAAACAAAAACAACCCAAAAAACACCGCACTCACTGTGGAAGCTTATTTGTTACAATTTGTCATTCAGTTTACAAAACAGAAACAAAACATGATTTTTTCTGGATTTTTTTTTATTTTGATGGTCTTGAATAATAAGATCAGAAAAATAAAAAGTAACTATTTTGAATCTAATAATAATAATAATAAAAGTTATTAGAACTAGTCAAATGCTGTTGCTGACTGAAGCAACTTGTTCACAGGAATAGCCATTCAAATTGTAGGCAAGTTTCCTACCTCCAAGTATGTATTTGTAAGAAACACTGAAGTCAAGAGTGTTAGGTGGCTGTGGCCTTCTTCTTGGTTTTTTTGTGTTTGTTGGCTGGGCTTCGTAAGCAAAATGCCTTCAGGATGGGGGTGTAAAGCTACATGTGCTCCTTAAGGGCTGAGTGTCCAAGGCAAGATGTACAATCCCCCAGGAAAGCTGTTTGTGCCAGCCCAGTGTGTAGGCAGGAGATCACACTGCAGTGGCCTGGAAAAGGACAAAATGCAGATATACCATTAGGTAGTGCTAATGAGCCCTGAAGACTGATGAGAATGGTGCAACGAGGTTCATATCCTGGCTGTGGGGTCAGGACAGCCCAACACTGGGAAAGGATCATACTATCCTGCCTATGCCAGGTCAGAGAGAGCTAATAGCTAGTAGGGTAGATTTTGGTCAGGCCACCCAGCATGCATGCTTCAGCAAGACTGCAAACTATTTGTTAATCTATAGTTCTTTCACTACTTCATTAGTTGCACATTGCACTGTGGGAAAATGTTTCTGGTGCCCAAACAGGAGACAGGAATGAGTCCATATGGTTTGCCCAACAGCTGGACATCACAGGCTGAAATCTGGTGTTGCAGGCAAACATGCAAATAAGAGAAGGATGCCCATATATCAGGGTAAAAGTAGAAACAATTCACAGACAAATTTAACCTCTTGCCTAATGAATAATTCAATGATTTGTGAAGATTTGTAGGTTTGAGTGCATGTCTATTTCTGTTTTTAACACTACATCAGACCTCTCTACAAAGTGATATAAAGTTTCTAACAGTATATAGTCAGAAGGGCTGCACAAACCCAGGCATGCCAGACACAAGCTGCTCATGTCTAGGTCCTATCCTCATATCTATTCCAGGTACTGTGAATATGGTGTACTAGCTGATGTCTGCTTTGTAAACCTTGGAGCAGCAAAGTTACAGCTAAAAATTTGAGAATATGTGTTATTAAAGATGCCGAGTCTGACCACGCTGCACTGCTCTGTTCATTTCTCTGTCACTGTTGCTTTATTAATCTTTTTTTTATTTGTACTGAAGGATTTAATAATAGCCTGTGCTTGAAGCTTGTGTTGTACATGAGGCACAAAATAAAGACAATCCCTTGCTCATCATCTTCCAGTATTACATTAAGAATCTGACTAACTTCTGTCATATGTACCTCTTCCTTTTGCCTTCACCCCAACAGGAATATAATCTGTGTAATCCAATGTTTGCATTATAAAATGTTCTGCCTATAGTCAGCTTGTAAACCAAAAATAATCTTTAAAAAATTAATCTCTTTACAATTCAGAATGGCCATCTGAACAGGCTCATATTTAAAATGTATATGCTGTCTTATTGCAGATGAGGTCTGGACTTAGAAAAGTACATACATTTCAAAACCTCTACATCCCTGATACAATTTGTCCTTCTTCAGCCAAACCCATGAGTCTATCTCAAAACTATCCAGGCCTCTGCCTAGCAGTAAGAAGAACTATTAATCCTTTGGATTCATGACCACCCTCTTTAAATAAAAAAAGCCCTAAATAACCTAAAGGAGGAAAATTAATAGGCCAGAACATCGTTGTTGAAAAGACAAAACAGCAGCAGCCAATCAAGGAATGTGTGGACCACACGGCCAGCAAAAGAGATACTGTAAAAAAAAAAAGGTCGTTCACTTGAGCCTTTACTAGAAGGAAACTTCGGTACTGCAAATTTTGCGCAACCTTATGCTTCCTGTCAAACATTTTAAATGGGTTGAAAGGCACAGCAGACACCTTTGCTTGGATTCATAAATAGGCTCCCACCTCATATTAAAGGCCTGAGTTTAATTTGTTTAATATTCCCACCACTAACGATGCCTCTTTAAGACATCCTTTTAAAAGTTTGTAACATTAATTTAATGGAAAAATGCCAATACCGCTCTAAGAACTCTATTAGATTTTCTCCCTGTTAAATTAATGTTACTAACTTTTAATGGATGTTGTAATTAGATGTTATTATTAACGGGAATATTACCCAAATTAAAATCAGACCCTGAGAGGGAGACAACTTACGTTTACAAGTGCATTAAGCATTAGTATCTGGACATTATACATACAAACTGGTGGAGCCAGATGGCCTTTGCTTTGTTTTTCCCCTGTAACCTGCTACAGAACCAGGCACACATAGTTTTGTTAGCACATAATGTCTGCAAGAACAGCACAACTATTAATGCACCCACTTACAAAAGGAAGTGATAGTTTCTCCACCAGCTCTGGAGTAGGAAAGGGGAGCTCCATCTCCCAATTTCACACTCAATTTAAAGGGTCACTCTCAAACCAGCCTGATTGGGTTCGGCAGCTTGAAATTGATTGTTTTGGTTGTAAAGCTTGCCTGCCTTCCTAGCCAATTTAAAGAAAAAAAAAGGAAAAAGAAAAAAAAGGAAAAAAAAAAAGGCTGCTGAGCTACTAGCTTATTATGAGCTGGAGAGTGGTGTGAGAAGGAATGTCATGAATTCAAAGCTACTGAATCCAGTCTATTTAGGGCATGTGGAAAATGACAAAAGTGCCATTGTTCATGAAAGGTGAGAGAGAGAGTCTTCCTTCTTCTGCTTTACGTTTACAGTTCTGGCCCACTTCACCTGCAAAATTTCTGCCATATGCTCTTACCGCATAAGCGTAGGTTAGGAGTTAGGTCTCTGCTGAGGAGAAACAGGACCACTTTTACCAGCAGCTCCCAGTTATCTCAGAAGCACCATCCTGCCAGTTTGGGAGCATTTTGTCTTGTATTTCTGTAACAGCAGTGGACCCTACATTGTCCGGTAGAAAAGTTCAAATGCTCTTGACATTACAAGCATACTCTGAGCTTCTGCCCTTGATTTTAGGCTCCTGTTTAGGCTCCTGTTTATTCTTCTTCTAAGTAGCCTGGTTGCATTTTGGAAGAGAAATGTATTTCATCATATACGCTGTGAACAAGCTGAGTTGATACTCAGCAAATATGGACTAAAATACTTGTTGCTTTAAAAACCAAGTGTTCAAATCCAGTCACAGCTGATCAAACAATTTGATGCAGAGAAAGGAAACAAAGGAGTTGAAAGCAAATTCAAGAAATTAGAGCAACAGTATATATACAGAAGCTGATGAAATTTTATTTTTCATATCCTACAAAACATATAGTACAAATCTTTCAAATAATTTAAAAGTAAAATTGCAGACCTTGGGCATTGACCGTCAGTGCTGTGGTACTCTCATTACACAGGCAATTCTTCCCTTGTGTCAGATCTGCAGTGGGATTGTTCTTCCTAATCTCAGCTCCAGAGGATATAACCATGAGATAAAAGGCCCAAGTTTCAATGAACAAATAAAAGGACTTGGGTTTTGTAGCATTTTGAATGCTTGCTAAACCTAAATAGTGGCAACAGTTATTATTTTAGAATGTGTTGCTGCTGGCTCAGAGCTGAATCTACCAGGATAAGGGTAAAGCTAGTTAGCTACTTTCCTCACAACTGCTATTGACAAAATATAGTATATTCTTTCCAAGGTGCAAAAAGCTTGTGTGTTTCAATATGTATTTTCAGGGGAAAAAAATAAATAAGCATTTCCTTTCTTCTGTTTGGGTTGGGCTTTTGTCTTTTCTTGGCTCCACCACCCTGTTCTCTTAGTGAACAAAGCAGAAAACAAGTAGTGGCAGAAAATGAAGAAACAGTACATGAACCACTCACTCTTCCTGGTGAAAGAGATTTTACTTTTAGATTACTTCGTCTTTCCTTTAAAAATTGTCAATGATTGTTAGGAAAAAAAAATCCTAGTTAAATTAGAGAGAGCAAAAACCTCCCATAAATAAAGGACCTAATGTCAAGAAAGTGTAATTATATCATAGACATCCTGTCAGAGAAAAACCCAACACCTATATCATACTCAGGAGTTCCTTAGTACTTGCCATTGTAAGCCTGGCAGCCATTTTAGTGCTAAACCATGACCCTTAGCTCCCTCATCCCTCCACATCACTCCCACACCAAGGAAACATTTCCCTTTTACAGTAATCAGCATCTTCCCCTGGCAGACTTAAGAAGTATGTGCTGATGCTGTTCTACAGTGGCCTTGAAAACATGCGACAAGGCTGAAACTTTTTTAAGTGACAAGAAATTCAGAAGAAAAATTTCACAGACAGCAGCAGTTTCCACAGTTCCTTGACCACCAGCACTGTCAAATGCCCATAGATATAAATACACTTTGTGCAAATAGGAAAGTGTTTCAGAAAAGGGGCTACACTAGACACACTAGTCTAGTCATAAAGCCAGAATCAAAGTGATGAAGTTAAAGTAGTCTTACCCTAATCATCATAGTATTAGTGTCATAGTAAAGTTGGGTGCTCCTGCTGTTTCAAAATGAGGTTAACTATGGATATGCACAAGATAAAATTTAAACTTCTGTAGTTATTCCATATTATCACATTAGTCACAGCTGTTAAATAAATCACTAAACAGGTGCAAATTGAACAGCATTCAGAAAACAGCCTGAAGCAAAAAAAAATCAGGTCTTTTCATATATTTTTTAAGTTTCATCTCTTAAGTGTCTGTTTGTCTATGAATAGTGTGCCAGGGGATTCTTCAAATGCCAAATACTACATACACATAAATCCTCAATAGACAAAGATCCTCTGCATTCACATCATGGGCTTTATCTTAGCTGCTGCTGCATTTTGGCTTTGTACCATTGGAAGGCTGGTAGATGTGAAAGCAAAATATGACAGATTTTTCAGGAGTGAAATAATATTCTTATAAAAATATTATATAAATAACGAACATATTATTATGTAAATAATAAACTTTGTCCTCCACAAACTGTGTACACTTCGAAATGTACAGGGAGTACAGGAGAAAAAATGAAAGGATCACCCTTTCCTATGACATTTCTGTCTTCGAATATAAGCTAGACAACCCTGTGCTGTGGTAGCAGATTGTGTGCATAAACAGATACATTTTCATCAGTCCTTCATACTTTCTCTTTCAGATACCAATTATTACCATTTTTGTTTTCTCCTAACATTATAGCTGATCAAGCTACTCCAAGAGTGACCACACCCCAGCCTGAGGGCTGGATCCAGGTTGCTGGACAGTGCTCCACATGCTTCTTTTTTCTCCATGATGGACTAGATTCTACGCAAGACAACATTTACGGAAGCTTATTCCGTACTGTAGCCTTTAGTGATTTGTGGTCTTCCACCACCTTTATTTGGCCAGATGTGCATCTGTTGTGCCATAAAAAGGTAGGTTCTCTCTTTTTGTGGCAGTTGCGCATCCATCCACATGATGGGAGTGGAGTGTTGATACAGCCTATACCTTCTCTGGTGGTGGTAGTGGGGATATATCTGCCACAATAACTTTCTGAAATGTAGGTACATCCTTGTGATGGGCACCTGACACATGAACTGCAGACACCTGATTTTGGCTATGTGATGGATGAGCATGCCATTACATGATTGTGATATACAAGCCAAGAGGGTCCTCACTGAATGGCATCTCTGAAAACTTTGCATGTTTACAATAATCTTAGTGTGAATATAGGCTGTTTTTTCTCACTTCTACACCCAACAGGGGAAGAGAAAAACAAAAAGTGATGGCAATGGGAAAAATCTTGCAATAGGGGGCTTCCGCTCTTTTAACTTTGCCTCCAAATGACAAGTTGTCTGCAAATCTTTTGCCGTGCTTTTCACTTCCTCTAGCTGTCTATCCCCAATGCAAAGAGAGAAAGATTTATGTGGTTTTTTAAAGTGAACCTAGATAAATTTCTTTAAACTGGGTGACCTCTGACCCTACCTCATCTTAGCTCTCCCCTTTCCACTCAAAGCCAAATTCCTCTTGATTTGAATGAGAGCAGGATCTACTCCTTCAGTTAATTAAGTCTGTTAATATTATGTGACATATTAGATTGCAAGTAAAATGCATGAAGATCAAAAAGAAGCTAGTCTGCATGGGTAAAGGAAAAGGCATTGACGTGTAGAAATCGGTGTGACTGGAGCATCCCCCTCGTTTGTGCTTAGGCTTGGAAGGCGTGGGAGGAGGTGAGTTCTCAGAAGTGATGCTGTGCAGACCCCTTTCCCTACATCCTCCATTCACACGGATTCAGTGAGAGGACATGTGCAGGGCTTCAGGGCTGCCTCTTGGTCTACCAGGCATTCCCAGCCAAGGGTCAGCAGCTAGCAGCTATAGCTCAGAGAGCATGGGGAGATATCATCCAAGGCACAGCAGCATGAGCCAAAGCTAATAAACACACCAGTATCTGAAGAGGATACTCTGTCACTGATTCTCCGGCTTGTACTAAAAAAGAGAAAAAGTCTGGACAGCAATCTCATTTTAAACCCATAGCATTCTTGCAAAATTCAAATATTAGGGAGAGAAAAACTCCTTGTTTCATCAAAATTACCTTTTTAAAAACACATTCAAAAGAAAGCTAGGCGTGCATTCATGGGGCTCTGGGACTCTGGATTTTTGGTCCGCATGGGATAGACTTTAGCTTTTCAGCCACCTTTTTTTTCCCACTCACTGAAAACAAAAGGTTAAATTCTTTTGTTTAGTCTTGTGTCTTTAAGTTTTGTGTTTATTCATACTTACACAGATCAGGAATTTTGTGAGCAATACCAGGAGCCAGAAAAGTTAGCTTCGATCCACTTTGAAGCTCTTGTGCTTCTGTTAGAGCTGGCATTTTTAGTGCTTGAAAGGATTCAAATTTTTTACTGTGCAACTAATGAGTGAGTCCACAAGTCTGTCAGGGCAGCATATCAACAAATCTGGATAACTTTTGAAGAACTCAGTGCTGCTGTACTGTATTAACTGTTCTTCTCACTATAGGTGACAACCATGGAGTCCGAGAATGCAGGAACATGTCTTCTACTGCCAAGGACCAGTTGACACCCACAGAGGGACAGAATGGGAAAGGCTGCATACACTGAAAGGGAGGAAGTTTCTAAAAAGATTTTTGTTTTCATTCATGCTGTGACCTAAGTAACATCCCAGTTTAAACATTAAACTTGAGGTCGTTAACTTGTCACAGTGATTTTTATTTTAAAATTTTATAGTAAAATAAGAGCTAAGAAGGCATGAAAAGTCTCATTAGTTGATATGATAAAGCCTGATGAAATGTAACCCTTTCCATACTTCATCTATCTAGAGACAGTGATTTTAAGTTATATTATTAGAACTACATACTTCATTTAAGCCAGTGACTGATTCATACCTTAAAAATGAGATTATGTGAAAAATGCATTTCAAGAAAATAATTATCAGGGGTTTGTCCTGCTTTTGCTAAAAGTTAAATTTTTTTTTAATTATAGTTTAAACTTAAACAACGTAGGAGAAACAGCCTATGTTGCTCACTGAGTTGCAATCAGATGTCTGTAGCAGATGATTTAAGGAAGAAAATCGACCATGTCTCATGCATCATTATTAATTTTTACCCTTTTAAAATAGGCACAATCTAAGCTGAGGCCAACATACTATCTTGATATTGGTGTTATATTACTGGCAGTCTCAGTGTTTTAAAGTAGGTGAAATTGATTAATTTCATTTTTATTAAATTCTGAATGCAGCATGGTTCTAGAGCTAGAGAAATTCATTCTAAATTTTGGCTGAAAGTAATAATTTGCATTTTCTGTGGGGTTTAATCTTTTCTTCTAATTGAGCATAGTATTTTTCTTTCCATCTTAGTATAGACACTTTCAAACAGCTTAATTTATTAGTGATCATGATATACCAAACACATCATATATAACCTATCTCATACTTAAGGAAGAATGGCTGATAACAAAAAGTCAACATTCACCACAACCTGTTTTCCTTAGAACAATCGAGTATAATGGTACTTGGGTTTTGAAAACTGGAGATTACCAAAGTAGATGAGCTGCAGTATTGGTCTTGTTAGCCCCTATTACTCTCCTCATAGTTGCCCTTTCTGTCCCAGAGTATTGAAGGTTTTGTTGAGAAATACCTGGATTCCAAATGAATCACTCAGCTTTGTCTCAAACTGCCTGTAGGACAGCAGCAGCCCAGAGCACTGGGCAGTCTGTCTTTGCTGTTTGAGAAAGAGCTGATAACTGCCAGCATGTCTGTGCCTTGTGCTCAACAGTTCGTTATGTATACTACCAGTGTAGGACAGAATCCTGATTTTTTTTTTTCCCCTCCTCATTCATGCTCTTTATACCAGTGATTCGCAAGCAGATGTTGCATCAACAGGCTGGTCTTTAATCAGATTTTATTAATTGGCATCTATACAGGTAAAACAATGCCAGATATGAAATTAAAAGGGAAACAAGTATATCATCAAGGTTTTTCTCTCATTCTGGTGAATAATTTGGATTGGTGCAAAAATATTTAGGAAATTTCTTGTTTGTCTTCTGCAAGTTCAGTTTACAGTGATCAAATGCTTTAAAAAATAAAGTGCCCATTTGAAGTTTGAAAGTGAGAACACTGGTAATACTTCTTCATTGCTCCTCAATGTTTGCATAAAAACAGCCAAATATTTATTTCTTGCATGTTATTCTATCATCTCAATATCAGGACTTCAGCTACTGTGGCTGCAAATACTGAGTCCTACTATATTCTGATTAGAGAAGGGGAACATTCCTTTTCCTTCTGGTAAGGAAGCAAGTCGTCATCACTGTAAACAATAGGCAAAATGTCTGTCAAAAAAACGTACGGTCACCCACCAATTCACATATCTTTTCCGCTAATTCATACATGTTTTTAATTAATAGAAGAGCAGCTACAAAATGATGCATTTCGGGAACATAACAGTTTCGAATCACTCTGGGTCTGACTAAATTAAAGGTGACTTTCCCCTTGACTGTAACAAGGGCTTGATTTCACCAAAAACGTTTAGGAGTCTCTCCTTCTAGGTAAAAAATATTCCAGAAAGCTGATGATGATGTATTGTCTAACGGGTTACTATGGGATGAAGGTGTCTAGCAGAAAACAAAATACTTATGATGAAGGGAAGTATGGCTTTCCTTTGCTAAGGTACGGTATTATTTTTGTTCCATTACATTCATTTTCATTTTACCATGATTAAAAGTTATATGCCATATTGCTTTGTTTTGTTTCTGTGTATACAGTGTAGACAAACTGGCAAATAGGCACTGCGTTATTATAGTATATTGAAGATAGATAAAATGGAAAATTAATCATTTACATTTCAACTGAACCTTGAAATAACATCTGCATACTTACTAGTGACACCTAAAAATGGACAATAGAATTAATGTTGAGAAATGTACATATTCATTATTAGCTATGAAAGAAGACATAGTAAAAAAATAAAACAAGCTCATAGTAAATGTATTTAACACTGATATATGCCACCTACCTTCCACACTCAAGAGACTAAGACCAGCAAAACACTGGAATATGCTCAAAATTAAGTTGGAAATAAAGAAGTATTTCAGCCTACAATTAAGCTGGACTCTTAAAGGAAGTGTCAGGCCTCTCTTAATTCTTTTCCAAATTTCTCGTTACACCAAAGAATTGCACTGTACTGGAAACCAGCAAACTGTCTCTCCAGCAGAAGTATTTTCTAAATATAAAGCCATTTATTGAATATAAGCTTTTCAGATGTTCATTAGCTTTATTGTATCTTCCTGTTTATAATTTTCCTAAGTTTGCAGAGTTCAAAATGAAAACTACGCTTTGTGTCACATTAGTAGCAGTTTTATGCACAAACACAGTGAATTAACTGTTTTGCTGTAAATCAATTTAATGGTTTTCACTATAAATGTAATTGGTTGGGTTTTTTTTACGGTAACTAACACTTTGTAATACAGTATTTCTATATATAGCGAACAGTTCAAGGGACTTAATTACACAGTGACAGAGACTGTTATGTTCTCACTGTGTAATTTTAAAAATTGTTTTTAACAATAAGGAGCAATTGAAATTTGTCAATTTAGGAGTGACAAAATTGTTTTTGACTGTAAATGTGGTACTTAAATTGTTGTTTTACCAGTAGACTTGTCACCTTGATGCAGCTGGATGTCATAAAAACAGTTAAAAACTGTAAATTTAACTGTTAAATCTAATGGCAAAACTATTGTTGGCTAGTACTTGCTAAAATGCAGGAATTAAAAATTAGATGAAAGCATAAAAAATGAGCATTGAAATTGTATTCTGGGGGTTACTATGAGCGTATAGCAATTAACACAGATGGAAGTACTGTAATGAAAGTGATATGATTTTACACCACAGAATTATTTAAAATAAAATCAATATTTAGGATGCAACATAGAAAGAAGCAGAGCTCCTTTTCCTACCTAAAAATGAGGCTGAAGTTAAAACCATTTATAAAAAATGGTATTAACCCCTTCCATTACAATCACAACACTAATTTTAGCGAGTAAATAATTATTCCCATGCTTGTGTAAACCCTTGGGCTGTAGCTGAAGTGGGAAAAGCACTGGGGGGCTGCCACAGAAGCAAACACAAAGTAGCCCTTACTTTCTATTTGGTCTTTTCACATCCAACAGTGCTCCAAGTGCTGTATCATTTTGCACTTCACTGATGTTCAGGCAAGCTGTGAACCATGCACATATGCTTGCACTGGTTACGGCTCATCATCATCAAATATCAGACGTGGGAGGCTTCGTTAAACCAAGGCTTACAAACACAGAAAAAAAAAATGCCTGTGGGTTTCCTGGCTGGGAAAATCCCTATTGCTTCACAAGGAAAAGTGATGATTGCTGAATGTGCACAAAACTGTCCAGCTGGTTTCCTAGCTTTTCACTCTGCCAAGAGCAAGGCACTTGTGTTCGTTGGAAATGCAGCAGCAGGAAGTGTAAAGGAAAACATATAATACTAAATGTACTCAAAGTGGAAAAACCGAAGCACCACTGCAAGTGAGAGGAGTACAGAGGACAGGCAGAACTAAACACAACCCACTGTTGGCTGGCCTCCTTGCTACCATGTAAATGTAGGACTGCAACTCTTTTTCTACACACTGCATTATTAAGATCTTTTACAGTAATAATCAAGAATCCTTCCAATCTGCAGGCACTGCCATTGCTTTCTAGCTAACTGTCAGCCAGAATGGATGCAACATCCAGTTCCACCAAGAGGAAAAGCTTTCCAGGGAGCAGACCTGCACCCAAAATCCTGGAGCTCAGTGTTACACATTGCTCAGGAGAGCCGCTTGTCGCTCTGAGGCAGCCCTGCCATTCGCTGACTCTGCTCAGTGCGTGCAGTGGAGGAGTGAGCAACAGAGACAAGAGCAGACTCCTTTGTTGCTGGTGTACCCACCTGGTTGCAAGGGAAGGGAAAAGAGCTGGGCTAGGAAGATGGCAATCAAAGGGCAGAGATGGGAACCAAGGAGAACCCTTAAGGAAAGGAGATGTACAGAAAATGCACTTATTGCACATCTGCATCAGTTCTAAGATCTGCTTCTCCTGCTCCATCACCTGCCTCATCCTTACTTGAGCTATTCTGTCATAAGTGAGATACCATGCCTCTACTACATGTATGACAGCGTTATCTATGACAGGGGACCTTAAAGGCTGCTGTAACAATTATATTGTTTTGCTTCATACTAGAGATCAGATTATGCAATAACAGAGAGGAAAAATTCATCCTATTCTAGCTTATCTGTCTATATCAGTAGTAATTTCCTATACAACAAGTAAATTCAGCAACTGCATTGCCACTTTTACCTAAGCTGTGTAGAAACTAGTATGGTCTTTGTTAAGGGAATGGTCCATAGCCATCACGTTTGAATCTAGTGAGAGCAATGCCTTCAATCAGAGGGTTAAACTGAGGGTTATGCTAGCCTGTTCTCTCTTAAATGAACACTAAAAAATGTCTGAGGGCCAAAATTCACTGCCAACTACACATAAACAACTCCAGCTGACTTCAAAAGGAGTTTCCTGTGTGTATCCAGGAGCAGATTTTAGAGCTAAGAGTATGCATCAAAGTCTAAATAGCAAATGTTTGTGAATTGGCATTCTGTTTATTCATTATTTTCAAATGTCGATAGGGGTTTCTCTGTCTAATATAAAATGGTTTGGTTGTCACATTTTTAATGAAGGCTTTTAATTACTCTTGATATACAGTATTGTACTGGTTGCTTTGCACTGTTGCTTTTGTGCATTTAACCAAATCCCCTGTCTATAAGAAAACCTGCCTGCATCAGGGTTTTGGTCAAATGCAGCTTTTGTCATTGTTTTCATGCAGAAGATGCTTTCAACTTCCAGCAGAAAGCACGAAAAGGAAGATCTATATGAGATTTGTGGTACAGATAGAGGAAAAATTGACTTTGCTTTATTTGAAGATGCATCTTTAGCTGCTTTTGATAAGAGCAAATGTGGTTATACTGAGGTCCTACATGAGTGATTATCTAATTTCTTGGGGAAGGGGTTACAGTTTTAAAAAAATTATTAGGAAGGGGGCTAAGCTTTGTGGCTCACAGTGCCTTTAGGAAGGGTAGTTTTGGATCAGTCATTTTGCTGCCCTAAAAGCCTGGGTTTTGATTCCTATGGAAACAAAGCAATGGAGGCTGGAAACCATGGCATTCTCAGGTCTCACCCACCATGGTACCTATCACAGTGCAGACCATGAGCTCTCAGGTCCATTGCAGCTTCCTGCAAGCCTTTGACCTGATTCTCTTGCTGCACAGGGCATGGATGTTTTCCAAAGGACATCCAAGCATGTGAAGCATTTGCATATCTTTTTTTTTATATATTCATAAGTGCATGGGCATATGAATGAATGCATGCATGCAAATATGTATCGATGCATGTACTATAGGGAAAAATTACAGAATGCTTAAAATAAGCAGGATAGAAAGCAACTTGAAACCTATACTGGTGGCTTGTTTCTTAGAGCCTAGATAATGTACCTCAAATATTAATCAACTTTTATGTTTCAAATTCTAGTACTCTTTAATTGCCTTGATACAGAAAGTCTCCTACTTTAGTATCATGGAACGGCTCACATGTAGCAAAAATAAACACATTAAATAAATAAATTAATTAATAAACCCAATCTTCTAGGTACTAATTTGCCATGGATTGTATTTAAGTCCTCATCCATTATGTGAATTAGAAGTGAAACAAACACTGGCATCAATACTCTATCGCAGGCAGGCCAGCCTGAGATCCAAGTGAGTGTGTGTCCTGGACAGTTTGTATTGATGCTGCCCTGAGTATCACGCTCATCAATAATGGAAATAATTGCATTTTAATAATTAAAAAACCCCCATCATTTTCACAGAGGTAGAAATGATGACTTTGTTCCCTCCCTGCAGTTTATCTACTTTCTAATGACAAGAATGATTCACCAACCAGCTCATTTATGAACACACACATGCACACAAAGAAATCTGCTTTTATTCAGGTGAAAGAGTATCGGATATCCCTTAATATCAACTTAGCAATACACTGCATTGGGAGCTTTGAAATGAAAGCTGAAATGTATGGAGAAACAATAGCTGCTTCCCTCCTGACCCTATTTTTGTTACAGTCCTGATAATGGGTCAAGACAAGTCTTTAAAATACATATTCAGATTATTTTGTTTTGAACTTTTTTAACTTATTCAGTATTCCAATACTAAAACCTCCAAAAAATAGGGATGCTAAATAACACAATAATGACTTTCTGGATACTGAGTCCCTACAACATTTTAGTGTAGATTCAGATAAAAAGTTTTGTCTGTTAGTTCTCACATACCTTTGTTTTTGTAGTTATTACTTCTTTACTAGTTCTCTTTCTCTTCCCCTCCTCCCCCTTAATTCTTTTATGTACAATCTGTGCAGAACAATGTTAAATTTGTTTTGTAGGCTTAGGTCTGTCTTGTGTAAAACTAACTGAATCACAGAACAAACATGGTCATAAGGTAGCTTCAAGTTATCTTCTCACTAATTTTTTTGCTGCTAGACAAACATTGAGGGTATTTTGGCCCAGATCATAGTGTCTATCTGGGATTTTGCAGAATAAAAATATTCGAAACTGACATACCCAAATGTCTTGGAGAACCAATTTCCTGAAAGTGGAAAATAATTAAACTACTAGAAAGGAAACAGTGGTGTCATAAAATTCAATTTACTCTCCGGAGACTTTCTTATGTTGATTTTTAAAAGCACATAATGAGGAATGAGTGGATTGCCTGGCCACTGCAGTAGCCAGGGTAGTGTAAATTCTTGCTCACTTGCTCTCTTGTTTTTGACAACAGTCCTCATTCAAACCGACATGATTATGTTCAACAAAAATCTATACATGAAACTTAGAATAATTCAGAAACCAACTTTAGAAGCTTATGGCTCTCTGTCTTTATATTGGCCAGTATCTGAACTAACATCTAGTGAAAAGTTCTTTAAAAATGTGGGCGAAAATTTCCAACTGAAATGAGGTTTTTGAGATGTCTGTTACTATTTTTACATATTTGTACACAAATATATATTTTATAAAACATTTATAAACCCTTTTCACTGCAAATCAAAAAATTTATGACAGGTGTGTCTGAAAGATAGCTTATTTTTTCTCTCCAGCAAAAACAAACTCAAAAATCATACACTTCTGATAGATCCAGAAAACAGAAATGATCTACACATATGCCTGAAGCTAAGTGGATGCATTAATGCTTTGCCATCTCACACCTTTAAAAACATATGCTTCTGAACCAGTATTTATTTGTGATTTTCTATTTGTCTATAGAATAATAATATTTTAAGAATACCATCATCTATATCTCAAAAATAAAAAAACAAAGTTGTTCCTTTATGTTAGAAACATTTTCTGTTACATGCAAAAGTAAAATCTAGATGAATAAAGCCTATTAAGCCTATTCACCTAGATTGCTATAAAGCCTATGCTGTGGCTGTATAATCTATACTAAAATTTCAAGTAGGCATTTAAGATTTTAAATCCTTATTGAGATTAAAATTAGGAGTACCAGATATCAACATAAATATTCACTTGCAAGCAAAGGATATTCTTTCTCTGAGCAAAGGATGTCCTTCCATTATGCCAAAATGAATAACCTAAACCCTTTTTTGTTTCTTTACACTCACTGTTTAGCTTTGTGTCATACCTATTTCTTTCCTTAAAGCTACTTAGCAGATTAATTCAGCAGAAATAAGCGCCTTATTGTTGATTATATAAATGATTCAGGATGTTTGACATATTTAATTTGACAGAATGGCACAAATTGCAGCTTTCCCCTGCACTTTGCTAGTCCACATGCACCAGGACCACCTCTAGGATCATTAAAAGTTCAGTTAATTCAGTAGCACTTTGCACCGAAGAGTTTTACTGCAATGATTAGGTTTTCAAAGATAGCAGCAGGCCCTTCCCTCCCAGCCCAGCTTCTCTTTCAGACTGTAGTGAAAGTGAACAAATAAAGCAGGGAGGGGAAAAATGAAAATACCTGAAGAGAATAAAGAACAAGGGTGATGGGGTAAGATGGATTACTTGAATTTTCCACCAATCACTGAACAACACATTGGCTAAAGCATTGATTGATGAAGTATTTAAGTCGTCAATCTCACATCACAAGCCTTTTTACAAATGGCTGCAGAAAGGGGCTGACATCGAGGTGGTATCAATGGAAGTTGGCTTTGCTACAAAATATAAGAAAGACCTCTAGTCTGCAATTTGCTCTTTTGCAAGACGTTCAATAACCACTTTCGACGGCCACTTTGCCAGCAAATGTTTCACTTAAAACGTCGGTATTCTTTACTCAGGACTGCTGTCCACCTCTAAATTTATAGGCCTTTACTATGTGAAGATTTACTTTCCTTTAGTTTTCAGTCAGGTTGTTTTTCCCCCATGCAGGCTGCTTTTTCAATTTACATGGGGGTTTTCTTGGTGGGTACTTTTTCCCTTTTTTCCCATTCCTTAAAAGAATTACCACCAGTTGTTGTCTTTTCAGGTATGTTTTAAAACAGTAAATCAGTCATTGCCAGAAATCTGTGTTTGATTGAGAAATCAGCTTCTTATGGCTTTTTGTTTCTTTCCCCTCTTTCACTTTTCTTGTTCATTGACATTAACTTGAAAAATAGATGACTGCACAAGACTTTAGTTTAGTATCTGCAGAAGCTGCTGCTGCAGAGAGAGGTCACTTCTTGGTTACCATCAGCATCATACCATTTGTTCCCCTCAGTCCCCTTTTTCTTCCAGGGGAATATGATAAATGTAAGAAGCTGCTCATATCAAGGGAAAGACAGACAAGCAATTCAAATTCCATGAAGGAAAAGAAAGAAAAAAAGCCAACAAAAGAGAATACATACCCCAGCATGAAAGAGCATCTTGATTTCAAGTTTTTTTTTTCAGGAGTCGTTAATATTTTATGAGACCACACAGAGTGTTCCTCTAGTGACATTTTTCTAAATAATGTAATGTGCAGTAAAGCATCAGACCAAAGGGAGGAGGAGGGAAATTGCCTTGTTTAGATTAAAAAAAACATCTGAAACCAAGCATACTCAAGGTTGGCTGGTCCCTGACTCTGATTCCAGAGCCTCAACCTTTTGTAGGGTAAACACTTACCAGGAGACTTGTGCCAAGGAATAAGAAGACTACTTTAGGTTTTAGGATTTAGGGGAGAGGTTTCTTGTTCTTTTCCATCTTATTTTTTTTCCATTCTTTT
Source organism: Ara ararauna (assembly GCA_028858755.1). Lineage (NCBI taxonomy): Eukaryota > Metazoa > Chordata > Aves > Psittaciformes > Psittacidae > Ara > Ara ararauna. The sequence continues at coordinate 98,646,730 of CM054377.1, forward strand.
TTCTTTCTTCATTTAGAAGAGCCTAGGTATACGCTGCTGCAGCCCTGCAAGGCTCCCTTCTCTGGATCAAAAAAAAGTGATGGGACAGGGAATATCTATGGAAAACTGCAAAAGAAAGACCGGCAAAAACACAGAGCCTCCTATTTTCTTTTTTCTTGACCTTTTCATGTATGGGATCTTTTCTCAGAAGCAAATTTTGATCTAAAGCTCCTGGTACGAACACTTCTAGAGTTTAAGGAAATCTGTGGTAACAGCAAAGATTGCTGTTAGAAAGCAGAGAGAGTTCAAAGTTTCAAGACTATTCTAGTTCTCAGGGTTTGGGTCACACATTTTCCTGGACTGTTTAGGGGTTTTCGCTCTGAAGCAAGCAAAGGTTTTCATTAGTCTTAGTGAGTTAAACCATTTTACTTTGTAAAAAGCGACAGGGTAAAAGCATTTACATAAGAGTTAAACTGACAGGTTAGTAATTTGATAGCTTGCAATTTTCCTACTGATGATAGCTCATGTTGATCAGAGGTCATGGTGACTTATCTTGGCCTCTTAGAATCTTAAATTTTAGAAGAACAAAATTAAATATTCTTGGGTTTTGTTATTAATTTCACACTCCCCACCATAATGGGCCTTCCAGAACTGTCCTTCTGAAAATCTGCATTTAGATGTACAGAAATGTTTGATGACAAAAGTTCTGCGAAATCAGCGTCATGTGATAAATATGATGTATTATTATACTGCATGTGGGTCAGCACAGAGCTAATTACTGGATGACATTGTTTAGTAAAGACTTATTTTAGAATTTACTAAAATCTAAGTAACTGAGGACCTGAAGAAGTAACCATCAAAAAGCACAACTTGTTTAACACAAGATTGAAGTATGCAAAGTATCTAAGTGGCATAAAATCATGATAGATAAACAGAATCACTCAGCAGTGAATTGCACGTTTTTTTCTCCCTTTTAATTATTTAGACAGACACAAATTAGTGGTCACCATTGTTGTACAAACACACTGTATGGGACCAAAGTTAATATAATGTACTGTAGTAGTAATGCATGGAGTGAATCAGACAACTTGTACAAAGCTGCAACTAAATTTATTGTATTAAATAAGAACCCAGCTCACCACTGCAGTTTATGTTAGCAGTTAAAATGGTTTGCCTTCCCATTACATGACAATGTAATCAATGGAATAAATCACGAGCTGGCAGAAATCCTACCTTTGAAATATCTCACATGTTTCCAGTGGCACAGCAGAAATCTTCACAGGGAAATAGAAAGCCAAGGAAGTTGATAAAAGGCATTTGTGTAACTGCTGTTGCTGAGAATTGCACCCAAGTTAGGAGTTAAATTGCACAAGCTTTGATCATTCAGACAGACAAAATACATGTAACCTGATCTTAAGGTATGCCGTGATATTGCATCAGATATAGCAATTACATAATTGCACCCCAGTCATACAAACACTTTTACCTGCATGTGCTTATCTTCGCTAATAGTAGTCAATTGATTTTATTGTTTTTTCTACTCCTGAAAGTAAAATTAAGACACACTTACATATTTACAAAATTAGAGTTCTGTAAAGATGCTTTATCTCTACTTCTTTTTTATTTTTTTATAACATGTTCATGGATAACATGTAAGTGTGTGCTGACTGAAGTAGCTATTGAACAGAGAGTGTAGATGGGAAATAGTAAGAAGGAAAATTCCATCACAATTAATGTCAGTGGGAATTTTACCATTCTTTTATCCTATGAGTCAAAACCAAGAAATTGACTATTTGAAATATTTTTAGTAATATATTCAAAAGACCTTGATGAATGTTTTGAATTGCAATAAAATAAGATAGTTGTTCAGCTGGTAGGATTATCTAAAGGTGTTTACCTTCTCCACATGTAACTTTGTTTCAGCAACAAAATAGTTGTCTTCCCTTAATCACACACATGGTTTCTCCGACACCTTCCACCTACTTTAGGAAGTAGTACCTCTGTACATTTGTTCCACCACCCTCTAACACGCTTCTGATGCTGGCTGCTTTCCGACCATTATCCTCACACTTTTCCTATTTGTTCCTAATCCTATGTTCATTCTTATTCCATATTTTATTTTATAGCAAATGGCCTGCTGAAATCTCATTGAGTCCCACTTCTGTTCGTCTCCTCTGTCATTCCTCATGTAGTTTTAAGGATGAAGGTTACTGCTTTCCACCTGAGCTGTCTTCTACTGCTGCTGCCATTTCCATCCCAGCACTGCCAGTATTAATTGGCCCAACATCACTCCCCATAGAGGTTGTGTGATCTGGGAAATATTGAATGACTGCCTGGTGAGAGCGAGAGTGGTTTTTTAAAAACCATTTTCATTAATTTTCTCCCCTATAACTACTCAATAATAGTGATGAAATAAATAAATATATTGAATCAGAACTCACTTCACTGGGTCTTAATTGGTGTGTCTTGAGTGAATCTATGCCAATGTGTAATGAACCTATATTGCTGTTCACAGATCTCATCTTGCCTGCTGTATCTGGCCTTCTCACTGCTAGACACTGAAGCGCAGTAGACTCCATGTCTGGTTTGTGTAACCTTGGTTTTGCTTAGTTGGCATGTAAAAAAAATAATTAAATATATATAATAAAAGCTGCTTTCCTTGTATATGCTTTATAGCTGGTTTGAACTCAGATGGTGTTCACAATAACCAAACCTGACCACTTGCATGAAACAGGCCAGAAAATTTCTAATGTAAGAGGACATCTGTTGAAGAAAGGAGGTGGGGAGGGAAGCTAATTTTTTCTATCTGATATAATTACTTTTCAGATAAAACTTGTGCATTAAGGCTGATAACATAGCTAGAACTAGAAAGAGGTTAAGTTAGACAACCATAATATTGCATTTATAACATCTGAGTTGTTTGATCCCATAGGTAAAGGTGCATATGTCAGGAACAAGGAAGTCTTATGTTGAATAGGGATTTCAAATATCTGTGCTATCTTAGTATGCACAGGACAAAGAACAGCCAGACTCATGTCTTCTCTGAAATCATGGGGCATTGCCTTTGAATATTGGGAATTCTTTGGATCAACTTGTACTGAAGTACCTGCACAAATGAAAGCAGGACTTAAAAAAAGTGCAAATGCTACCCTAAACCCAGAGCTGGCAATAATCTGGCTGGCAATGAAGCTCTATACATGCGTAATCCTATAATGCCAATAATTACACTGGTAGAATTGCTTTCCAGAACTGAGCTGCATTTTAAGATAAGCAGTATATTTTATACTGAAAGTGAGGTCAGGGGCTTCTTATTTTTCCTTTTTACCTTCCAACTCCACATAGGTTTCAGCTCTGTCATTCACACAGATCCAAACTCCCAACAGATAGTTGTGATTGGGAGATGTGCTTTTTGTCCAGAACCTCTTTCTATTTCAGGTGAATGCTGCTTGATGCAATTCAGAACCAGTAGCATTTCCAGATAAAGCACTGAAGATGCCTATGTTACTTAAGCAATTAAGAAGTTGCAAAGAAGGATGCTTTTTTCTCCATGGAGAAGATGGTGGAAGGATAAGAACTACCCTTCAGTTCCTTTAAAATACAGTATGAGGTAAAAAACTTGCTTTATCTAGCAGATACACTTGAAAATACAGGAGAAGTATATGGCCTAACATATATGCCAGCCTGAATTCAAAAAAGCACAGTGATGGCTCGAGGCCACTTATTCTTTCCTGATGTGAAAGCACAGCGCTTTAGCTTGTGTATTTGGCAGCCCCACAGGCTGGGGAGAGCTATTTTATGTACTGTGCTTATGAGGGGGAGCATTATGTTTGGTACAGGGGAGCTGCTGAGGATTTTATACTCTCATTACTAGAAAACATTTCTGTGTACTTTTCTCTGTGTTTTTATTAATCCATTTCATTTCATGCTGTCTCCCCTCCCACATCTCTAACAGCTGCTCACACAATATCTCACCTACAGTTCGGGTAGACACAGTAGGCAGATCACAGTATATATTGTGTTATACTCCTGGACGTACCATCTGCCTTCTCCTCCTGGACATTTTTGCAGCTGACTATTTACAGCAACAGAGGGTCTGGCTTCTTTAGGCAGATCCTTTGTAATGAATGTCTTATAAATAAGTGAAAGTTAAAAGGAGATGGTAGCAGAAACAATCCTTTTCTGGTTGAAATGTTTCTGCATGGTTACCAAATAGTTTCCACTTTGAGAAAAGGAAAAAGTGAATTGTGATTCTTGGTGTGTTTCTGATACATCTGGGCTTATGACTACACCTATTCTCTTTCTAAAACTGGGCAAGGTGGGGAGGCATATAGCTGACTGCCGCAAGAAGCACAGTGACAATGTCACTTATTCTTAGACTTGCTCACAGCAGGGTCCTCATTTCCTCCATCTCCTCAGCTCTTCTTTTTCACCATTGCCATCAGCAGTAGGGATTCACTAGGAAAGGACTTGAAATGTCCATTCAGCTAGAAGAACAGTGCTTGGATTGTTAGTTTTAATAAGAGATCTCTCTGGCTCCTTTGAGCTCCTCAATCCAAGTATGTATATGTATTTGTCCTCATAACTTTACAGAGAAGCTTGGTGAGGACGCCCCCATGTAAGGCTCACTTATGTTCAATGCACCACTCAGTGACCTTCTCCATACCGTCATTCAGAAACTGCCTCCTGCCATTCACATCTCCTGTTGAGGAAAAGAGTTTCTAGGAGAGCACAAGACCAGATTACCTATACATGAATGCAGATCACAACAAGGTTTTGCAGTAGTAATAATATTGAGAGGCCTGCTTTCCTCCCTTCCATCCTCATGTGCAGTTCCAGTCAAGCAGCATTACATGACCCAGGATTTGAATTCTCAGGTAAATGACCTGACTGGTTGGTATACACATAATCTGCACTGGGGGACTCACTGGTGGGGTCATAGTTTCATTTCTGACTCATACACCCAATTTTCTTTCCCATAGAATTTGGGAGGTGAATCACAGAGATGGGTGCCCAGGTTACATTGGGCAAATGATGCTCAAGTACCCTCGTATGTACTGACCAGAGCTGACACACAAGAGGTTAAAGTGTGCTTCAGTTCTTGCCAAACTGTTGATTCATGCAGTGAGCAGACCAAGGGAAGCATTGCTGTTTAGTTGTGCTTAAAGCTTTGTATGTTAGACTGTTAGGAAATATTAGGACTAAAAGAGATGAATGCTCATAACATCTTGTTATGACTCCAAGAGTAAGGAACTGCACATGTAAATGCAGCAGCTTTACACTCCCTGAATGATACTTCCCAACAACTCAAAATATCAAAGTCCCAGAATATTATTCCCTACTCCTATCCTTTATGACATGAGACTCCCTGCCTATCCAAGGCGGTATAGAATTTTTAATTCCTGCACCAAGAAAATATCAATGAAATCATTATGTCTTTAGTCTATATGGGTGGTTTGTTGGGTTTTTTTTAAACATCCCCTGTCACCCCATGAAGGCATCAATAGAAGTTAAATTGCTTTATACCTGCTTGTAACCCTTATTTCTGTATTTGCACTGCAACAACTGGTTGCTACAATCAATAATTTCCTATAATTCATTATGTAAGCAGAACAATAGAGAAGAAGTCATTTTTACAGCTGATATTTAGTCAGAGACCCGTTCACAGAAGGAATTACGGCTTTTTATCTCTTGCTGCTGAAGCATTTTAAGATTGCTGCCATTTTTTGTTTTAAGATGGATTGTGATTGTTTTCATGAACACTCAGGGTCACAAGTATTCAGCTGATGTCCTGTGACGCCTAGCTAGTGCCATGTATCTGAAGCTGTTTGCTTGCCACAGAAGAAAGATTTATGTCTTCAGCCATGCAAAGTGAAATAGCTGCATTGTGAAGAAGAAGGCAAATGTTTGCTTGTTCAAGTTTGGCTCTTATTCATCTCCCAGCTGACTAAATCCATGAAGATAAACATGGCCTGGCTTCCCTAGCTCAGCAATGACTGCTTATTGTCTTCGAATAAATACTGCAATATTATTGCTCCACACTTTCCTGTCCACTGGCAGGTTGTGAAAACAAGCTGAAGTGATGCCATAAGTCATAACATATACAGCCCCCTTTGTCATTAACCCAGGGTAAAGGAAGAAAGAAGTATTCAGAAGTCAACTTTGTTTTAACTCTTTGAATTGTAATCTTTTTTTTACCAGCTCTAAACATGATTGACGTCTCCTAGGAGCTCTCTATCCTTTCATAGGTTAGGAAGCATTAAGTAGTTTCACTTTCCACTGGCTGAGCCTAATCACATTCCTACAGATGAAGTTGGCTGCCCTGGACACACACAGCTTCCCATTTATCTTTTAAAATGCAGTCTACACTTTTGTAGATGAGCTCATCTTGGGGAATGGCAGAAAGAGGGGGACAAGAATAGAGGATGGATTTTAGATGAAACCGACACATGATAATACTTGCATTAAAAGTATCGTAACATGCTGTCCTACAGAAAAGAGGGCTAGAGAGGGGATTGGAGGAACAGAATATATGAGAAGCTAATCTGCATGCAGATGAGGAAAAGCCATAATGAAGATTCTGAATTGTCTAAATCTAACTAGCCACATGAGAAAAAAGACTGGTTTGCAAATCCTGGTAAGAAAATGTTTATGTGACTAGCAACTTTTATTTGCCATCCTAGACATCAATGCGCAGAGCTTTACAGAAGTAAACAAAACTTACAACACTGTGAGCAAGAAACAGAGGTCTGCTTGAAGATCTCATTTTAATAAGTGGACACTGGCATACTGGGAACAGAAGGGAAGATGGAAGGGGGCCTATAGGGATGCTGGGGAGGGACTCTTCATTAGGGACTGTAGTGAGAGGACAAGGGGTAATGGGTTCAAACTTAAACAGGGGAAGTTTAGATTGGATATGAGGAGGAAGTTCTTTACTGTAAGGGTGGTGAGAAACTGGAATGGGTTGCCCAGGGAAGTTGTGAATGCTCCATTGCTGGCGGTGTTCAAGGCCAGGTTGGACATAGCCTTGGGTGACCTGGTTTAGTAGGAGGTGTCCCTGACTATGGCAGGGGAGTTGGAACTAGATGATCTTAAGGTCCTTTCCAACCCCAACTATTCTATGATTCTATGGCTCTTCCAGTGCCATCCCTTTTCTTCTGCGTTTTGCAATTAACTCACCCACAGAAAACTACTGCAAGAAAGTTCACTTAAGCTGTTCATCTGACATCATTTTTGAGTTGCAGTTTCTCTGCAGATATGCTCAAATCTCATGATCATGTCAGTGGTACAGTATGATACACCTTGGTTTTTCTTTGGACATCATGTTGCAATATCGAGGAAGATGAAGAGTACACACCAAAGCCACTTTTCCAGCATGTTATAAGTGTGCCACTAATGCCATCGAAGGGAAGGCACTTTACATCCTAAAGTGAATGAAAACACATGTTCATTTTTCTCATGTCTCATATATTATCAGTACAATGTTAGCATGCCTAAACATAAATGAGAATAAGATGCTATGCATCCAGCACAGCAGGCATTGGCCTGCAGGAATTAGAGTTTGAAGTTACTTTCATTATATTGGAGGAGAGGATCTATTACAGAGATCTACCTACCGACACACAATGTGCTTGATTTTTATTGTGGGACTCCCATGAAGGAAATGCTGTACAATGGGTATCATATGGGTGACTTGACATTGAAATTATCTTTTAGCTGGTTTATACAGGCAACTTACTAAAAAGGTTAGTTGTTTCAGTTACAGAAAATGGGAAAAAATAACAGTCACATAAAAACCCCACTGTGATTGAATTGTTCCTGTCACAACTCCAGCGCTGAAGCTGGAGTTTTGTGTTCTGGATCTGGGAAAGACTTTTGTGCTGGGAACGGATGTTTAGATGCTAGATTATTTATTTTATAATTTGTTGTGGTTACAACATTAAACATAAATGAATAAATCCAAACATATTTATAAAACACACAAAGGAAATGATTGGAGATAGGGGGAAGAGCAATGTACTCAAGAAGATGTTGTTAGCATAAAAACAGACAGGTTAAGTTGACTGTGGAAAAAAGCATTAGCAGTAAATTAAAAGAAAGTTTCTAAACAGATGAGTGAGAACCTACAGTGGCTTTCTTGTAGAACAGGGGAGACAAATAATCCTACTGATTATAGGTCCGAAGATGTATGAGCAATAGGTAACCCATTGAAAGAGGGTAGATATTAGCATCTTATCACTGTGCTGTGTGGTGATTAAGGAAAGCTCTGGGTTTAGGGTAACAACAGGTACATTAACTAAAACAAGGGGAAACAGCTTTTTAACGTAAAACCGTAACCATATCTCATTTCTCCTGTAGGTTTGCCTTTGCTGAATCCCCATCTTGTAGGCTTGAGGAGCAACTTAATGGGCTGTTCCTGTTTTGCCAATATATACTAACTTTTGGCATAAAGACCTTAAGCTGTAGGATCTTCTATCACAGTTTTTCTGCTTTTATTTATTGTTATATAAATAACAACTTACAGTGCCTCTTGTTTTAGCATCATCATTTGTATAAGCTTTCGTTCCAACTATTTATTAACACTTGAGCAGATGGAATGTTTCAGTGATATTGTAATTTGGTCATGTCAATGGGAACCTTGACTGTTTGCCACAAGAACATAGCTCTGAAGTATTTCTTGAATATATTTACAGAAACAAAATCTCACTCCAGCCTTTGTTCTCACTTCTTTTTGTCCTGTTTCTCCATTAATAATTTGTTATTTATAGCATGTCTCTTCTGATTGAAAACACAAATTTTATTTTTTTCTCCTAATACGTTTCCTTTCTTTCTTTTTTTCTTTATCTACATTTTACTTCATGTCTTTATTTATTATTCTGCTTTTCTGCAATATAAACTTTCTTATTGAGACTTATTCTCTGACATCTTTTAATACATAATCTAGCCCTAAAAATAATATTTTTATATTAAAAAAACCAACCTAAACCAAAATAAAACAAAAAAAAAAAACTTTATACCTACTTAACATTTATCCAGAGTGGAAATCATTTTCTCACTGTGTTTTGAGTTTTACTTGCTGGTATTAACCAGCTTGGCTACGGTTTCTCTTCAAACCCTTTGCTTCAAGTTTGTGTGCCACTAGCACCTAAAGGTTATATTTTCTTCTTTGTTCAAGCTAATGTTTCAGTCATTGCATCCTGAAGGGGTTTTATGACTTTTCTTCTGCAGCATGCAGGTATATATGCCTTGTTTCTTTTTAGCAATTTTTTTTTTTCTAAAACTATTTGCAGAACAGATTTGTGAAACATATGACAAATAATGTATCCAGAGGTAAGGCACTCCTGAGGCCTGTATCAACACTATGTGTGTAGTTCTGTAATTAGAAACTTTCTGCAAGTTTCCCTGTGCTTGCTATTATGGTTTGATGACCTGTCTGCCTGTCTCGTTTCCAGACCAAAACTTCAAACCTCCTCTAGGCTATGCTCTTCATCTTTGCAAATTCTATTGGGTTTGCAAATTCTATTGGTTTTGAAAATTCAAGTCATGACCTTTTGGCTGTCTTCTCAGTTCTGGGTTCTTGATCTCTAAATTCTACGCATCTGACTTCCCAGTCCAAAATATTCAATGCATAATTTAGGAATTTCTTCAGTGAGATTGATATTGTTCAAATGTTTCTTTTACCTTAACACACAATAGTGCAATAAGCGTGTAACAAGTAAACATTTATTTATCTTGTTAGATGGCTTGTTTGCTTTTCGCACAGACTTTTTTGTGTAAAACCAGTTTGTGTTTACTAAAAAGCTATTTTCTGCTCATTTTACCTAAATTTCTTAGCTTTAGTTTCTCTCACAAGAAGAAGTTCTTTCCTGATCATTTTCCAGTTGCTATTCAGGAGGGTTTCCTGTTTTGTATGAGCTATTTTCTGAGGTCCACACCTCTTCACCTACAAACACATTTGTTGTGTGTTACTTATTTTCCTCTGGAATGCCATATAATTTCGTCAGACAGTGATTAAGACATACTGTAAACTGTAGAAACTATTAGTTGTGGTGGGTCTTTCATATAACAGTGGATGGATTAGCAAGCATTGCAAGAGCATTCTGGTGAAGGACCCATGTGTTCCTCTTTAGCAAGTTGTTTGTCAGCTTGCTTACCCTCACAAGGTCGTTGTCAGTAGTATGGTACTTTGGCGACCGCACCAGGGAGCACTGTGGGGCCTTGGGGATGCCCCAGCCCTTCCAGCAAAGCTCCTTGCACAACCCACCTGCCTGCACTCAAAAGTCACAACTGCATAGGCCATTGAGTGAGCTGCCTCTGAAAGTATTACTAGCATAATGTTTTAGAAAAGTATTAACAAAACAGAGATGAATAGCCACTAATTTTCAGTGCTTAGTTCAAACAACATAAGACTTCACTTTATGGATTTTAAAAGAATGTGTTTAGCCCTTTGTGGGCTTTTCATGGGCTAGCAGTCCCACTGATTTCAGCCATAGGTGTGCAACTTGGCATTTCTCTGTATGGCATAGTATGATACCACCTAGGATCCCAAACCTCACAAGTCATGCATGAAAAACTTCTTTTAGTGACCGTGGAAGTGGCTTGAGTCCTTAGAAACTCTGCAACAGGGGCAAGAAAAAGTCTAAATTTCCAAGCAGCACTCAAATACCTCCTCTGTCCAGTTCCCTTCCTCACCACCAAAAAAAAAGGCAAAAATTCTAACCCTAGATGTACCCAAAGACAGTCACATCTGAAAACCATATAATGCATGCAGATCTTCCAAATTCTGGAATAGTGGTGCAGAGATCAAGCTGTTAGTGCCCCTTTCTCCACCCAGCCTGACTTACTCAGGACTGTTCAGTGCCCTGAGTAAGGTGGGGACTGTCTGTCAATGTGATGTTCACTTAGGTAATTAAGGACTATTGTATGTAAGGGGCTAAAATAAAATAGTACACATTTTTAAATACTTTTAACTTTGCAATGCTCACGTTTACAGACAAAACAATGCTGCTTTATAATGCCACTTTTTTCTGCAGCATTAAAAAGTATAATAAATGCCACAACATTCTAAAGTTCTGTGTAATGTGAAAAAATGTCTTATTTGTTTCCCAATTTATTTGTTTACAAGAAACAAAATTTAAAATGCATGTAACTCATGGTATATTTCACTTTAATTTGTAAAGGAAGAAATTTCCATTTTCTCCCATACTCTAGAACCAAATATATATTTCATATTGGCTATTTTAATTATTTACCCTGCACCACACTGTTGCCTTCATGAGCAATTACTGAGATAGAGCATTCTAGAAGAAGAAACAGGTCCTGTGACTGAACTTAAAAGAAGAATGGACTTGAGCATTGGACCAGCTTTCTAGTAAGTTTGAAATCAGTGAGGCTTCATCTGTTTTTTTATCAGTTGTGATATCTGAGCTACTTTAAAACATTTTAAAAGATGTCCAATAATTCTAATAGTATCTAAAAATCTCTTGATGCCGTATGGAAGATGTACACCAGCTGGGGAAGAAGAGATTTTTACTTCTATTCACAAACATATGAAGGCATGTGAAGGATTAGCAAGTACCAGCAGGCTGCTGGCAGAGGAACTATTAAGCAGTACAGACCCACACAAGTCTGATATATGCATTTCCTGATGCTGTGGGTTTCCAACCACAAACTGAGTTTTTCTGTAGATACTGACATTATTTAAGAGAATTACTAATGTGTAAATTGTCATGGAATTAAGATTGCACATCCTGTGCCGCCTTTTTCTCTTTTGTGACATTATTGATGGTATTTCCTTACCTAAAAGAGGTATTAAGAATAGTGTGTGAGTTTCTCTTGAAGCCACAGGAGCCACACCATTACTCACGTAGAGAGCCAGCAGTTTAGTGTTGGTCCAAGGGGATAGCCTGCTCTGCTGAAGCCAAACCCTGATTTGGAGGATTCGCTGGAGCAGGTTGTAGGTCAGTGATGGAGCATGATCACACAGAAAGACCACATCAGTTTAGATCCCAGATAAATGCCTTCACCTCCAGTGAGGATGCATGTGTTGAGATTCACATATATTTTCAGAAACATTACCCCCAGGAAATAAACCAAGTAAATGAGTTTGTTCCTTCAAAAGGCTACATGGCATTGTACAGTTCAGATACAGCACATAAAAATGGCATCCAATTATGCTGATGAAGTCACATCTCAAAGAAGTGTAGCTGTAAAAAAACATTTTTTTTCGTGGTGAATTTATTTTCTGACAATAGCATGAAATCAATGGGTAATTTACACCGTTATAAGGGTGATAAAAGAGAAAAATGTACATGTAAAAGGTTTTGTTTGTTTAAAGCATCAGAAATATTCTATTGTATGACACTAACTCCTGTCTTTGTGCCACGTAAGACACAATCATTTACATGGTGCTCCCATACTAAGACAAGCAGCATAATTTCACCCTTCTACAATGACCTGTTTGATTACATCTGAAACTAACGACTACTCCTGTCCTGCTGTCTCCTCATGCAGCAAGGAGAGATAGCAGGAGCAAAATGAGTAGGGCCTGGGACTAAAGGACTTGGATTCAGCCCCAGCTATGCTTCGTATCTGCCATTGAATCTTCTCTTTTTCTCTCCTGTGTCTGTGTTTGCACAACTATCTGTACACTCTTTGGGGAGGAGATAGTGCCTCTGGGGTTTTTTTGAGTTTTCAAATGCTACAGCAATGCTAATCCAGTCTTAGGGCAGGTATCTATCCCTTACTATAATATTTTTGTTGGTAGTATGAAAGAGATGAGTCAGACATAATTTTAAAATAAATATAAAGCAACCCTGAAGTAAATATTCAGATTCAGTATCTCTTGCTTTCTGTCTGTACTTGAAAAGGATTTGTAACCCCTGTTCTTCAAATTACCTTTTATTGTCAGTGTTGTTAAAAAGGCCGATACTGAGAGCCTAAAAGCTTGCTAAGCCATTAAGTTACATGGTACCCTGAAACTAATTGAAGCCTCTGAGTGCTATGATGAATAATGATGTAAAGATCAAATATCATAATAATTCAGTAAGTAGCAATAATTTAATAATAGCACATCTGATGCAAAAAATCAATCATACCTGGGGGGGGGGGGAATGTAATAGTTTCTTAAATAGGAAGACATTCATATTTTTATTTTACATATAAAAAGAACCAGAAAAACTGTTTCTGTGTGGTGGTATTTTGTTTTGTGGGATTTTTTTGGATGAATTATTCTCAACTATCACATTGCCATCTTTCTCTGCCAAAAACTTCAGTGTTTATGATGGGGACTAATCAAGCTCAGCCTTGTCAAAGTTCTTGCGAAAATAGACAGTTCTTGTGTAAAAATTCCAAAGTAAAAGTGAATTCAGGACAAGCAAAGAAACAATTTAAAGCTCACTGGGAAAACAGGAAGTCTCTTGTTTCCTATGCCTGTCCTGAACGTCATTTGGCCGGTAAGTCACTGAAGAAAAGTGACTTGCCAAAGTCCAGTCAGTCTCTGGAAAAAGACCACTTTCAGCGGTATGTTGCATCAAATATGCATGTACTGTCCTATTCCTAAGTCTGTTCAAGTAACAAACACTTTGTGTGCTAGTGAGCATATTCTACTTGCAGAACCAAATGATCTTTTTTTCATAATTGGTCTAAATCCTTTGAAGTGTACAAGCTTTGCCGGCTGTTCTAAAAGAAAACATGATCTTCTCCAGCACAGCTATCTTGTCTAGTGATGTATTTGTCCAAATAGTTTGCCAATGCCTTACATGATATGGGTACATACACAAGCAGTGCATTTATCAGCCCAGCTAAGCTGAGCATGTGTATGTTTATCCAGCTTGTAGGAATTCTTGCCTGAGGAGGAAACATCATTCAGTCAGAGGCACATCCATAGCCTGGGAAAGAAATTTCATCTCTCGCATACTTTTAGCTTCGATTTCATCAACACATTTGACATTGGGAAATGAAGTTTATTGAACCTCTGTATTCATCCTTTGAAAAGCCCCTCCCAGTGTCAAAGCAATAATTCAAATGGAGACAATTTCAAAAGGTCCCTCACCAGAATTACAATTGTTCTTGAAAGGTGAAAAATCCTAATCTACTTTACTGGAGTGTTCAGCAGATCTTTTTTACCGTTTCTTTTTTAATCTGCAAGATTAGAATAACAAAAAGAAAAGAAAGTAACTAGTCTTTTCAGAGAAGGGAAAGGATCAATTGCTCTTGACTATACTCCTCATCTTACAGATAGTACCCCTTTTCTGTGGAGGGAGAGTGGAAAAGGTTGCATAGTCAATTTTACATTTTTTTTATATTGCTACAAAGACAAAGGTCCAATTTTTCTCATTAGTTACATCAAGGTAAGCCTCACTTGAAGGAAGTGAATATTGACTTAGTGAAGTAGTAAGAGAATAAAGAAAGATTTTATTTTTCAAAAGCTGTGGGAACTTGAAAGGTGTTTACAGAAAGCAACCTGATAAACAGTAATCAAAGGCCAGTATCTGATAACACGATTTTTGGACAGGTAATGTTTTACAGCACATAACACAAGTGGCCCTGAGGGACTTTGAAGCTCTGCAGTCCTTCACATCTGAGCCAGAAAAGGTTAAAAATATCAGAGAAAATTCTAGCTGTGCCACAGCTTCACACACAGGAACAAAACATGATTTGATATGTAAGACTGTGAAAACACAGATCTACAAGACCACTTTCAACCATTGACTGAAAACAAGATTATGAACTCATGGTACTATATGAACATAATATCTGTATATGTAAGAGATCTATATTTTAAACATCTTATCTTCATCATTCACAGCAAAAACTGGGGAAAGGTTAACCATTCTGCTCTAGACACTTTCTTGAGGCAGAAACAGCATGACAAAGCCTTATCCCAAAACGACATTGAGACTCATGCAGCCACGTCGTGCTGCTGCTTCATTTTATATCAATACAACACATGCAAGAGACATGGTTCATAGTCGGCTCCCAGGTAGGCACCTTCCAGCAGGACCATGGTGACTATGAGTGCAGGGCTAGGAGCAAAGATTGTCCCAATGAGAGCAGGGACTTCCAGCCATGCCAACACTACACTTGGCAAGGACAGCAATTCAAGGTAGAGGTGTGGTCGCTGCTGTAGGATGTTGCCATGGCAGGCCAAAACAATGCAGGTTTTGGCTCATGTCAAACAATTTATCTCAGAGCAGTCTGATCCTGTGGATCAGGGACCCATAAAACCTCCAAAAGGCTTGTGGGATGGAAATTATTTGCATAGCGGTATCTTGACTATTGCCATGATTTGAAACTGTGAAAGTGTCTCCTCTACAGAAAGCATCTCACATGGAGAGGCTCTCCCTTTCCCATGGGGTCAGCTGATATTCCAACCTCTTTGGACATAAGAGGTGCAACATGTGCTACACTGTAAGTTATGTCCCACTCTGTGACCCTACAAAGCTGCCAATGGCAACACTGTAAAGCAGAAATGGTCTTTCCACTCTGGATCTGAATTTTCCTGACTTCTCTCAGTTAATGTAATATTTTTACCTATATTTCAATGCACTATTTTCATTTTAAGTAAGTGTTATACTCACTTTCTGATTATGGAATAATGAGTAATATTTCAGTCATTTATATTCTAATAGCTGTGCATCATTGAAACAAAGGCATTCTGCTCTATGAATTTCCTTTTTAGGCTTTCATTTGGTCAGACTCACAAAAGCTTAATGTCAGGTTATTATTTCTGGCATTCAGTCATCAGCAAATAACATTTTACCTTAAGATGTGATTTTCAGATACTAAACACCAGAAGTAATTGATTACCATGACATTCCTTTGTGAATTTCAACTTTCACATTCATTCTTTTAGCAACATTTTTAGTCAGTTCCTCATACCAATTGCTGCGTTCTGCTGAAACAGTGCTGCTTTTGCTATTATGTTCTCCAACAGAAGGTTCACTCTCAATACCTTCTGCTGGACAAAGCCAGTAAATTAGTACCATAAGTGCCACTGTATTTTTCAGGTTCCCAAATTTGAGAGTGAGGTCCAGTATTTCCCATGAAAGACCATTAGGCCTGGGGGAGTTTAATCCCCCAACTCATTCTCTCTTTTCTGCTGTTGTTATTCAGCCTACCAGATATGCCCTTGCCTCACCACACCTCTCAGAATGTTTCCAGTTAGAGTGTTTCCTACTATAAATTCAGGATGTACTGAACAAACCAGCATCAGCACAGACAAACTAGCATCAGTCAAATTACTTCAAAAACTAAATCTTAAAAAAGCCTGACAATTCAGTTAAGCAAAAAACATGTCTTGAGAAGAGGGTTGAAAAATTTTATAAATTCTAAACTTACAGATGCATGACTGCATAAAGCTACGACACAAAAGCTCTTGAGCAGCCAGTGGAACAGAAGGCTGGATTTTGCCTACTGCTGTGGTCCGTATATCAGTGCTGGAATTGGACATTAATTAGCACTTTATTTGCTGTTGTGTTCCTTTTCCTACAAATATTTCCTTTGGGGCCATGACAGCCATTTCCTGCCCTTTCATCTTCCTCCCCCCTTTCTTCCTAGTGATTGAACTATTAGCCTCATGTACCTGTGACAGGCTGAATACTAGCTACTTATGGGAGAACCAAAGGAATAGGAACATGTAGGGATGAAGGATATAATGCAACTAGGGATACTTTTCCCAGATGTGGAATCACCAATAAATTAAAAAAAAGAAACAAAAAGAAAGAAACAAAAAGCAAATGCTAATAGCATGCTTCAGAATGTTTGACATAAAACTTTCAGCTCCATAATCTTCTCTCTTAAGCTAGAGTATCAGGGAATAGGTGTGGTGTTGGGAGAGGATATGTGGAAAAGCCAGTGTTCAGCAGCCTTCTAACAACAGAGAATTTAACTTAACATATATTTAAGACATACTCAGATCGCAGCAACATTAATCAAAACTGCTTAGATGTATTGATGGTGAAAATGTATAGTGGAAGCAAAGGAATGATACAATAATATTAATTAAAGACAGAGTGCTATTTTTTCTCAAGGTTTGACTTCCAGCTGTCACACACTCTTTTGAAATGTCTCCTAAATAGTCCTTCCCCCTTCCAATTTGAGCACTGGAGAGGGATCTTTTGAAAGAATTGCACCCCCATTTTCAACATACTGCCAGTGCTGTCATTCTTCATTTCACTTCTGATCACTGAGATGAACAGGAGCAAGTTCTGCAGTCCCTACCCAGGCAACACTTTTGAAGTCTTGGAGTATTTGGATTGGGCTCATTCTACCCACCTGGGCATGTATTAGTCTCCCGGATAAAAAGAGACTTTTTAAACGATTAGATATTCCTGCATAATTATTCCCAACTGTTGTTTCATTTTGTCCATGTGTCTCACAACAGATTCTGTAGTTACTTCTGTGTGCAGCTCACGTACTGTGTTGCCACAGTTCATGCAAGTAAATCCCAAGATCTCCATCTTAGGGCAATTAACTTATTTAGTCAAACTCAGAAAATGGAACAAAATGATCGTTCCCGGTTCTGCAGCTTCCCAGTTCAAATCCAAGTAGAACTACTAAAATAGAACAAAATGTGTATTTTGTCTTTGTTCCTGTGTATTCATATGCTCTACACAAAAACCCTTGGAGGAATTTCAAGTAGGTGATTGCTGGTAATCATTTTGTTTAAATGTGCAAGGTTGCTCAGGACCTCTGTCTACTAGGAAACAGAATGTTCTCACTCAATTATATTAGCAATCATTATTTCAATAGTGGAAACTTCCACAGTAAATAATACAGACTTTACATCGTATTTAAGAAGAAAAAGTGTTCTCTTTAAAATCACCAGGGACAAAAAACAGTCAGACTGGGGAAGATTTTCTGTTTGCTCTCAGCAAGTGAAATTAAGCTTTGGGATTTTGGCCATAATGCTGTGGTACCCTATGGAAAAAGTCTAAAAAAAGAAAATTACTATTTTCATTTAGATACTGAAGGGAAAAATTTTGCGATACTCTTTTAACCATTATGCCCATGTGTAATGTAATGCTATTTTCACATATATATTTATATGTAAAGGCAAACTATGTATTTTCAGAGGTGGGGTTGTTTTTACTCAGCATGAGGGATTTTGTCATAGGCATAATGCAATATGCTTTCCAAAGAAATGGTGAGATCCCATAAGCATTGATGTTAGAGAACTGTGTAGCTGGTCATGGATGATATCACTCCTCAACTCTGTAGAGAGCCCAAACAGGGTTATTTATAATTAAAGTTGTTGTTTAGTCATGTTAAATTCTCTTATTTCTCTGCAACTTATTTGTAAAATCTTTGCAGCTACAATCTTTTTACTGTTAATCCTACGTAAGTCTGAAAATGAAAGTTTGATTTGCATCCTGATAAATAATTCAAATTTGGGCTTCTTATTTCAAATAAATAATAAAAATTAATACAGATTCCTGTTATAAGTTACATTTTCTGATGCTTTTTGGTTTTAAGTATGATATTATTTTGCTTTTCGTTGCTAGCACCTGAGTATTGTAAGACAAAAATATCATCAGCATTAGAAAAGTTATTCATTTTGTAAGTCCTCTTGCACTACTAGTCTGGCTTTACTCTGTGCACGTTATTGTTCTGTTTGACATCATTGTCATGCACACGACGTATATTTTCTGAAATCTTCAAGGGAAAAAAAAGAATCATCTTCAATATTAGCATGCAGTTAATTACAGTGAGCAGGCATATGCAGTATTTTAAGGGACCTAGCAGATTAAATAAATTTTGCAATAAACTCTTTCTATCATGAGCACAGTCTCTCTGCTCCATTTCTATTATGCTGACTCTCAGTTTTGAGAGCACAACCTGGTCACTTTCAAATTATTTGTTTCCTGTGAAAGAAAAAGGCGGAAAACCAGAGCAAAATAAATGAATTCCAGTTAACATCCTGAAGCTTATTTAAAGTTTTTTTAAATTTTCTGTGAAGTAGGTAAACTCTGTGCCTAAAAGAACCTTTTCCAAACTTTCTCAGTTGGCAAATTAAGAGAAAGTGTTTCTGTCAGTCTTTTAAATTTACAATCTGTGAAATGATCAGGTTCATTTATTTGCTTTTCTTCTGGTGCCATTCTTAGAAGGATCTCTTCTTGTGTGTCCAGTGGATTTCCAGAGACATAGGACCAGGATTCAAAGCTGATATAATTCTGCAAGAGTAAGTGAAGCGCAGCCCCTCGCTGAGGCCAACAAAGCTGCAGCAGTATGTAGGAAGACACTGCCACTCTTCTGGGGAAAAAACAGCTTTGGTGGGCTGGACACAAAGGCACCTTCTGATGTTACTTTTTAAAAGAACGATTCTCAGAAAATAGAACTAGAGGTAGCGTCTGTCTTAATGAGTCTTCCAAAGGTAGAGATGTGGTCAGAATACATAAATGCACTCAAGGTGTGCTGAATAGAGCAGACTTCATGTTACATAGACACTTACTACTCTAGGGAAGTATTTATTGACTGGAAGTACTATATCCAGCCCCGTTGGAATATGGTCTCTTGGAATTGCTCAATATGAATAATAAGTTGCAAGTAGTGCCTCACAACATCTGTTCATTTTCATGCTGTGATTCCATGCAACTATGAAACTTTTGTGGATGCCCATTGCACTTAATTGTAAAGAGTCACCAGTTGCTTGGGTTATAGACAGGACAGATTTGAGAACGCATATTGTAATAAAAAAGCATGTTGCACTGATCTACGTATATACATGCTTTGCTCTGCTTTCTTTGCCTTTGAGGACTAGGTGTGGTTGAAGGTTCCTCCAGAGGATGAAAGGAGTGGGGAAAGAAAATTCTGAGAAGCCTGTATTTATGTGAAAACCACCAATGCCTTTGTTTAGAGCTAATATTGTAGTAGAAGACCATAAGTAAAAGAATCCTGCATGTTTAATTATTTGCTTGAAAATTAACAACAAAAAAGACATTTTGTAAACCTTAGGGCATATGCTCAGTAGGTATTAATTGCTACGGCTTCACTGATAGCAGTGAAGCAATGCCAATGTAGATTAGCTATAAATGTCCCTCCCTGGCTCAGTTTTAATTCATCCTGTAGTTTATGAGAGAGATGATGTTGTCAGTTCATTTAAACACACATTACCAATTATATGAATAAAACAAATTTAGAGGTAGCATTTAATCTTTCATCTAGACATCTTTGAAGTTTTTCTGTAATATTACAGAAATCAAATGTACGTGAAATATAACAGAAAGAGAGAGCCCTTTACTAAAGTTTTAGACTTGTCCACTGTAAAGGGTGCATCTGTGGCATCAAGTATTTGCCCTTATTTCTACACACTGTAAAAACAGTTAAGAAAATCTATGTCCAAAATTTTGTGTCACTACTGACATAAAAGCAACTAAATATTCCCTTTTGCCTTTTATTGCTAAGATCCTAAGCTGAGACCCTGCAATTGTTCTTCCTGAAAATCAGTGTTACAAAGAGAATACCTTTGTCTTTGGAATCCAATACAGCTAGCATAAAAAATGGAGACAAATACATACAGAGAAAAAAAGGTCCTTTTTTACTTAGAAGAACCATTTTTATTCCAGAGGAACTGTGCTGATGGGTGGTAGTTTTCAGGTGAAATCCACTCTGAGACTACCTTGTGAGGGAAGTGTGCTTTATTGGGACTCTTCTAGTCCTGGCCCAAGACTACACTCAACACAAGTCTGTTGGAGCACACCAAAGCACTCAACCCTTTCCTTTGTGTCTTTGGGTTTCCTTTGCAAGAGAACAAAGATTCAAGGAGAGGTGCGAGGTGGTGGAGGAGTTATAAATGGCTACGTTGATTCCCAGCATGGAGCTAATCTGCAGCTCAAGTATATGCAGCAGGAAGTTAGCAGAGTCACCAGGCAGAGCCTTTCCTCCCCAGCATAGACTGCATGGGTATGTAACTGTATGTAACTTGATTATTTAACACTGTTTATAGCTCAAATATTGAAATATATATCCATCCTGCCCATATAGAACATGAGCAGAAAGTGATGACTTGCACTAGCATGAAATGGCAAAGAAGTATAGACAGTGAAGATTGTTCAGTCCAAATCCACCCTTTTTCCATCTTATTTTGCACTGAGGAGGGAAGTTGAGTTTGTACTGCTTTGCAGGACGTGATCTGTAGAAATCATGGTAAAAGTACAGCACTCTGAGCTCCATTGCCTGGGAAAATGTACCCTCTGCTCTTCTACAGTAGATACTATGTGCTTTTTCTGCTCATAAAAACTGTGGATTAAAACCAGCTTCAGTCTTCAATATAGCGGGGGGGTCTGGAGTTGGGGGGGGGGGGGGGAGAGAGGACAACATGGCGTGTATTTATTTCTTTGTCTCCTTATCCCCAAAATTTCTTTATTCCAAATCATGCAGTATACAGCAGGCCTTCGGGGAAGTAGGAAAGAGGCACAGAAGTCTGCGCATGCAAGACAAAGAATTCCTACTTAATTTTCACCTGACACCTCAGATACTGTCTGGCCATTTTTAGTGTCAGAAGCAGAATGAATGATTGCCAGCAAAATTGAGAGTAGTGCAGGTAAGAAGGCAGTTTTTTTTGGAAGTGTGACCAAATCTCTGGCTTATAACTTATTTATCTCATAATTTATTTATTTATTTTGATACAACACCCACTGAATAGCACTTGAGACTGTAACAGGAATTAAAAGGGAATAAAAGCTTCAGTCATTAATTAGAGTACAGAACTGGAGGGATGCTGAGTTAAAGGTTTGAGCAAGTGAATGGATTGTGACAGGTTCCCAGAACAGTATATGTAAAACAAAGGAAGAGTCCCGCAGCAGAAAAACAACCTCTGCCATCAAATACCCCTCTCTCCACAACTAAGGACCTTACTAGGAATACTCAGAGTGACCCAGCATCTTAGTTCTGAGGAGGACGTGAGAGGGCAATGCAGTGAGGACCTGGATATCAATGTTTCCACAGTAAGTAGCCTAGATAGGAAAGGAAAGAAATGGAAGCAAATATGAGTCAATATTTTGTAAAAAAAACACCACCGCAAAATATAAGTGCAGCGACAGAAACTGGCTGAAAAATGGGGTTGATACCTCTAAGAGTATATCTGTCATTTGTGTGGATAATTTGCAGAACTGCCAGTGTTTCGATGCTTTTAATAGTAACACACGCCTGTAAATTCTGTATGAAACTGAACATCACTGCTTAAATGTTAAAGTCACCTAAATTGTTCCAGATATAGATCATCCAGCAGAGATCATCCATAGCATGTGTTTGCTATGAGCACGGCTCTGAAGTTAATCAGAGTTTAAGGAGGTTTTCAGAGATAAATAAATGCATAAATAAAACAAAATGGTCAGAATATAGTTGTTTTCTTGACTAATTTTTCAAGTAAGAGTATGCCAGAAAAGGATGGTATATTTATGCCAGCACATCTTGCCACAGGGGAAACTGGTCCTCACTGGATTCCTGTTACCAGTGAAGCTTTGAACATTCTGAGTAATGAGAAAATATCATGATTGTGTGAAGGAAAAACAAGTAAATTTATCAGATTATTTAGAACATTTCCTTTATATTCATGTTGCAATGGATAAAAATATTAACTTCTATCCTTCCAAATTAACAATACGGAAATTGTTGTGCTAGAATCAGCTTTAATCGAAGTGAGTATATCATCACCAAGCTGACTGTTCCTGCACCCTTGTGTCTCTAAGGTGCCAGTCCTTCACAGTTCATTGTGACCTATGAAAAGGAAGCAGCAGTACATAAATGTCAGTTTGTCATTCTTTCTTGAGGGTCAATATTTTTGCAGCACTAACTAACCTCAGTAGTGGTTTGACAGGTGCTTAGGTAAGTCTTCCTGGCCTGCAAAAATCAACATTTGTTGGCTATCACTAGTCTTACAGGGCATAATAACTTCAAACATCTTTTATTACTTCTCTCTAGGAAATGAAAAGTTCATTCACTATAATCATTGTTTGATTGATATATAGGTACAATTTCTCTGTCACTGACTCCCACTTCATCTTAGCCATTTTTTTAAACTGAAGCCAAGTAACAGGGAGCTGCAAGGGCTATGATCAGTGTGCATCAAAAAGGCTAACAGGAGGCTGGTCAGAAGCCTGAAGTGACTTGCTATTATAATTTGCTTTTCCTACTCAAATCAAAATAAAATATTCTTCTATCAGGATTAATTTGGAAGAGTAGAACACCTAGGAAATGCAGTTTTATCTTCTTTTTCTTCCCTGTTTACATTAGATAAATGTAAATAATATAAATAATATAAATGAATAAGGATAAAGATAACAAGAAAAAGAACAATAAGTAGAATAACAAGACGAACAAGAACAAGAACAAAAACAAGAAGAAGAGGAGGAGGATTACATATGTACTTTAAACCCCCCATTGAGGTTCATCTCTATCTAAACAGCATGTGGAAACACTTTTCCATAAAATGTGCTGTATGCTTAATACAATCTGTAAAAAAGTACCATAGAAGAGAGCAGTGAAATGTGTGGGCAGGTTGTTTACTTTCTAATTCACAAAGCCAGTTCCTCCCCAAGCCTACAGGAAAGCTGGAGCCTTCAGCTGGTGCTGATCTGGAGACAGGGAGGACCAGTCACCATGGCCCTGGCGGTGTTTGGCGCCTCTTTGCATTTCAGCCCTATGCTTCCTGCCCACCCTCCTTCCCCCAACACTGAAGCCCTTATTTTTGGGTTGCTGGAGGTTTCGTTTCATCAGGCCCTCACACTACCTCACCACTGCTGGGGAGAACAAACAGCATCCCAGCCTGTAAAACTGTACTTCCTAGCAACATGTTTGAAACTACAGCTGCCTGATATGGCTAATGAATTTTACAATCAAAAGCTAAAGTGAATTAGCTGTAGCAGATGTTTTTACTCTGGGAACTACCAGACCTTTCTGGCCGCTCATTTATCCTTCAAGAGGATAAAACTCTGCACTTCTATTATGTGTTGTCATTGGAGCATTGCACAACTTTATCAAACTTTTTATTCTGGAAACTGAATTAATTTTCTGCAAGGGGTTTTTTGTGTGGCTCTTTAATCACATTTACTGGGGAACATGTGTACTGTAAAGTTGGAGAGCCGATTACGGCTTCTAGAAAGGCCACTTTCAAAAGGAAGCTGCCCTCGCTCCTGAGGCCTCCATTTGAAGGTCCTCGGGTTTTGTGAAGAGGAAAAAATTAATTACTATTTTAATAACGAAGCCAAGCCTGCTGAAAATCCTCTTAGAGAGTAGCTGGATGATGTAATGGCTAGCGGGAGGGATATTGAAAACAGTGACCACACAGCCTGCCCTTCACTCTGCTATTCACAACCTGTAAGATGATACGGGCTGCTGGGTCACACATGAGGGAATTGAAAGCACGGCGCTGCTGGCTTGGGGAGCAGGGCAGTGGAGGCAACACAGCAATGGGAGTTCATCTGAAAATTAACATCTGCCATCACCTGCCCTGCAAGATAACCCTGGGGCTACAGCAGGGAGCACACTTGCACCCCCAACCCTTCCCCGTGTATAGACACCCCCCCAGGAGCCCCAGTGGAACAAGGACCTAGGAGCCAGTTGCTGGTCTCAGGGAGCTGGCCAGCCAAAGCGTGCATGAAACCAGTGCTCAGACACTGCACTAAACCCCACTGTGTAAATGGGCAAGAGGCTTTGTTGCCTTACTGATATTAAGCAATTTGGAGGCACCCCTGCTGCACCTGGGGCTTTTTCACACCCACAGCTTTCGGCAGAGACCCCCTCACACACAATGCTGGCTGCCATCAGCAGTGCAAGGAGAGCTGCAAAGGGATCTGGCGTACTTGGCTTCCCTAAAGTGGGAGCTCCAAGTTGAATGTAGGAACACAGCATGGTAAAAGCAAGCATGCTTCCCTTCTCAGAGGGACAGAGTCTACAGCGAGCACCAGCCTTCGGCAGGGACACTGGGAAAAGCAGGAGTCTACCTGACTGAAAGCATCTTATGAGCTTGTAAAACTTTAGAGCATCAGCAAGGAACCAAAGGAAGTAAAACTCCAAACACTGCCGTCTGTTGGCTGTTACTCAACTGTGGCAGGTTCGCCAGCCAGCTTCTATCTCATCCAAAAACTTCCTTTTTCACAAATCTGAATAAAAATTGGACCAAAACAAATAAACAAACAAATAAAAGCACGGTGTAGATGAGTGACAGGTAATAGACCAGACTAGAAAAACTGTTGAGAAAGAAATAATATCTTTATGACAATCAGAAAATAAGACTATATTCTTTTTTTTCAACTTGCATATTTCACTTATCCTCGAAATTGCATTTGATATTAGAAGATTAAAAGATTATAAGGCACTGATGTGAACCTCAGTTAGGATTATAAATTCTGTGACAGAGCAATTCCTTTGATATCAATATGGGGTTTTTATGAATTGCAAAGAAAAGCAGGTGTATAAAAATAAAACCCACATAAAACATAAATTTTCATTGCGCAAGTTAATGCCAGCCGTAGGCTACAATAAATTGCATATTTTCTGTTTCTAAAAATCTTTCCAAGCTTTTTTAAAAGCAGCATAATTGCTTGCTAATATATAAAAGCTATAATTTTGTAGGAAGCAGAATAGGTTTTGGTCACAGAAGTAACTTGGAACTTCTGCAGCAGATTTCAGTTCTGATTCTCTTCCTTAACTTTTCATGTCTGCCCTTTCTGATGGGCCAAAACACATCAATATGTGAGTGGCAGTGTACAACCTGGAACTTCAGAATATTAAGAATTTGTGCACCACACCATCCTTTGCAGAGGACCACATTCAATGCTGTATGTATAATTCCACTGGCTACACTGTAAAAAAGAGGCCCAAGGGAAAGTTATTCACAGAGACAATAAGATGAACTTCAAAACATTTCCAGCTGGTGCAACCTTACTTCCATTTATCCCCAAAGTCACTGTCAACCCACTGTGGCCAGACTTCACAGGCAGAGGAGATAAAGGCAAGAGGAAGAGTGGTAGTGAAGGAGCTGCCCAAATAGCTCCAAGAGGAGATCCCAAAAGTGCATGTGACACCTGTGTCTGCTGCTGTTCTGTCATCCTTTCATCCCTCTTGATCACCCGTGTAGCAGCAGCTTGTGGGATATGGGGATGCCTCCTATCACTATTGCTGTTTTGCCTGGGTGGCCATCCTGTCTGCTCCCAAGTTCAGGCAACCTCACTTCCCATGCAGTGTACATCTGAATCTTTGTTTTTTCGCTTGGGGTTCTCAGAGCTGCCAGTGTGCCCATTTCAGCTCTCAGGAGAGGTTTCCTTTCCTCCTTCTGCAAGCAGGAGTCATCACATTATTTGTTGTCCTCCATCAGTTGCTTTTCTTTCCTTTGATTTACTTCAGTGCCAGCTCCTCATCCACCTGAAGTTCTGCACTCCTCAAAAGGTAGAAAACTCTCCTTTCAGCCTGCTGGCTCCAGAGACTGTATGGTGCTGCATGCACGGTCCCTTGTAAGGCCACAGGACACCATCTGGGTATGTCTGTGGAACAAGCAGAAGCGAGGACAGTGTAACTGAAATTGTCTTTTAAGGACTAAGTCTATTTTTACTTCAAGAGAAATATTTTGCAAGTGTTCCTGAAGTTAACTGAAGAGGGAAACCAAACCTGTCATTCAGGTGCTTCAAAGAGGAAGAGTTTGAAATAGAAAAATAGCAAAGCGCTTGTCTGCAAATGCTTCAGCTGGAAACGCTTATAATGCCATTGAAAAAAGTTCAAAACTGAAAAGAAAGCAAAACTCCCTGGTTTGTGTGAAATACCATATTTTCCATAATACAATGTTTTCTTTGGAGATCAGAAAGCAGAGTGTCAGAACTCATCCACTTACATCTGTGTGAGAGAAAAAAAATATGAAGGACATATAAGAGTGACATTTCATTAATTTTGTACTTGTAATCAGGGTGAAAACAGCTAATGCTCCCATGTTTCAAAGGAATGGAAAGAAGAATGATTTTAACAACCACAGCACAGAAATGTAGCTTCTTTCTTCCTTGCACAATAATAGAACAATAATGGAATAATAGAACAAATACTAAGCAATAAAATCATTAAACATGTAAAAGAAGATGAAACACGTGTTGTAAACAGCTTAATTTTATAAAGAGCAACATTCATCAGACAAACTTAATTCACCATTTCCTTGATTTACTACTTGTGGGTGAGTAGTGATTTTATTCTAGTTTTATTATGTGGAGAATATATGCACATAATTATAAAGTTAGAAGACGTGCCTGGGTGTTTACTTTGTGAAACAGCATCTGGCACAAAACCCATCAGCCTCAAGTGGAGGTGCATGAAAATAAGCCACCCTCACCTTTTTTCTTTTTTTCTCTGTATTAAAAAACAGAGTTTGGTGTGTTTCACAGGTCATGTTGAAGAGGCAGAAATTGCCCTGATCAGGATTGGTAGATTACATAAAGGCAAGTGGTTAGAATTTAATGAAAAGAGAAATGATGTAGAGGAGAAAAGGGGCTATCCTGTATTTGTCTACGAGCTTGAGGACTATAATAAAAACTGAAAATAGTTGCAATAATGGAGCTAAACAAAGAATTTGGGTGAATGTTACCTCCTTTAGTACTCACAAATAGAAACACAAACTTTAAGGTGAAAGAATTGAAATAATCCAGAATCAGTTGCAGTAACTGTGTTCTTAGTGCAAGCTGAAGGGATTGATATAATGGCAAATGAAACCTTTTCTCTCATATACAGGTCATTGAGGTACAGCGGCACTGTAATTCTCCACATTTTGGCACTATCCTAAAGCATCACTAAGAGCCCATATTCATTCCTCCAAAGTCTCCTCAGCTTCTCTGTGAAGAAGACATGAATCATTTAGGGCCCAGCGTCACCTCACGCTGGAGGCAAGTTGGACACAATACATACTGAGAAAAGCTAAAGTAGTTAATATCCTTTGCTCCAAAGAGTTGCAACATGAAATGAGGATCACTAGTAGTGATGCAGGCATCCTTTCCACAGTGAGTAGATTCAGGCTGCCAAGCAGCAGGTCAGAAGAGAGTATGCCTTAATCCTTACTAAAACATCATTGTCACACCTGCTGCAAAGCTGAAGAGGTTCACATCCCCTGGATTTTGCTCCCTAAACCACTTGCTGCAGTTTTAGGCCAATGCAGTGTGAGAAACTCTCTGAAGGTGGAGAGCCTTAGCTCTCGTGCCCTTTCCTGTGCCCAGCCAGGCACTGTTCCTCTCCCCAGTCAGAGGAACACACACTGCATGGAGAATGAGAATGAGAGAGGAAAGTAGCTCAGGAAAGAAGTGGCAGTATGAAAGAGATGGGATTATTTATTTGGCAAAAGGCATAGAGGCAATCACTTGCCAGAACTTAATGTAATTCGGTATTTGCAGCTGCAAGCAGGGCATCTCACCACATCCACAGTAACAGCAAAAAGGGGAGCTATATAACTTATCATATGATTCTTTTTCTTCTGTTAAATAACTGCAAGAGTAAGCTTCAGGGGTTTATTTTCAGTCATAGACATGTAGCTTTTAGAAAATATAAAAAGGAAATCTCTCTGACCCTTTCTTTGTGATAAGCTAGAGTATCATATAATGCTGTGCACTTTACCAATTGACTTACAAAATGATATTTGGATTTGAGAAGGAAGGCCTCAAATAATAACTTCCCCTCTTTTGTGGCAGAGCAGCCATGCAATAGTAATTTAATTTGCTCTTGAGAAAGATCATATGAACATCTATTCTGCCCATGTAGTTCATTTTACAAAGCAAAATACAGATGAAAGACCACAGTCCTGATAGACTAAATCGTCTTTGAGGAAGAGAGATTTTTTAAATCAGCAATTGCAAGCACTGATAACAGTTATCAAACAAGTTGTGAACTACATTCTATACAGGTAAAAGTATAGACTAACTAAGTTCTCATAACTAAGATCTAGGCCATTCTCTTGCATTAAGTAAACTTCCTTCAGTCAGCATGGATGAGGGAAGCCGCTTAAAAGGCAGTAAACAATTTAACCTTTTTAGTATCCTTAAAAAATCTTTATCCTGCAAAGTATTTTTGGAAAACAAAATACGAAGCTACACATCATGAAAAAATCTGAAATCACCAAGTCTCACTAAAGCTACAAGATGCGTTTTACAAACCTCCAGCCTTTCAGAGTAGGTGATGTGAATGTTTTTCCGAAAAAACCATATACACTATTTTGGCAGTAGTATTAGTTTCTTTATGTCTTGAGAATCTTCTAAAATTGCCATGCTGTTTCATACATTGATATAAGTGGGAAAAAAAAAAAAAAAGAAAAAAGAAAGAGGGAAAAAGTCATGGTTATTAAATAAACAAGTTTTATGTTTAGCTGCTGGTTTTCTCCTCAGACTGCAGTGGAGGTTTAGTGCTCTGATAACCATTGAACACCAACAAATACAACATATCTGGATCTCAGTCATCCCCAATCAACATGTCTGATTTTAAGAAATGCACACTGTGAAGGTAAGCCATCTGTCAGTGCTGAAAGGTACATTTGAGACCTGAATTTCTGCTCTACTTATATTTCTTACTCAATAAAAAAAGTAAAATTTTGAGCTTAGACCAGTAGAGGATGTGAGCATTGGAGGCAGTAATTAGGTGCCTCAGTGCAGAGTTGCAGTCTTGAAAAAGCTCATTCACTTACTGCTTAAATTCTAAAGACACTTATTTCCAGCTTTTAAGAATAAATATCAAGACACGTAATTTTCCACAACACGGCTGAGCATATCATGCCTTACACCTAGAAGGAAGGATGATTTAGTTTTTTGCTTAGTTCCCTGAAAGGCTTCCATAGGTATGCTTCCTGGTTCCAGCAATCTAACTTCAGTGTTCTGCTGAATCTCAAAAGATCCTGGGCTAGCACAGGACATGCCTCAGGGGCATGAAAGGGCTCAAATCATCTGCAGTTGATTGCATAATACATCTGTCCTTACTGAACGACCCTGAACAGCAAGGCTGAGGTACTTGGTGTCCTATAGGTGTGAGACAATTCTTTCCATCTGGCTTATTGAGCTGAACACAAACTTCTGTATAAAATCTTTTGTAGACTCTCCTATTTATCTTTTTTTAAGCCTGTATGAAAGTAGATGATATACTCAACATAACTGAGGATGAAATAAAAAACAGGCTAAAAAAAAGCTTTCAAATACAGTGTATGCACTGCAGTTCAGATGGTAGGAAGGCAGCAAAAGAATAGTCTTTAAAGTCTGAGTCACCAGTTCAAATTCATCGAAGGTCAGTAGTGACCAAATAAATTTATCTTCATGAACTGACTTGATGGCATCAATGCATTTCCCAGTGGACATGTGCCAGGTTACAGAAACTGCCATCACAAGCAGCATCCTTAATGAGTCTCAGCAGGCGGAGCAAGAGATTGAATAGAGTCTAACATTTTTATAAGGGGTGCCCCTTCTAGGTCACTGCTGGGACACTGTGGTGACACTCAGCCTCTCACTGGTGTAAGAAGTCCCTCAAACCATATTCTCAGCTATTTTAACTTCTGAGATTGTGCAACTTCTTAAACAGGGCCTTCTTCCATAAAGTGCAAGATAAAACTGCATCTGCAAAGAATGCTCTGAGGGTGCAGAGGCGATAATACATATGGGTTAAATATTGCTATGTTTAATGATATGCCGTATGGTATAGTTAGACTCACAGTGGTTCTCTGGAATATATACTACATCATAATATTGTGTGTGGTTTTTTTGCTTTAGTAACAAAGAAATAGAATAAAATATAATAAAGCCACAGTCACCAAGATGCCTGTTGAAGGAGAAATTGCAGTCTGGAAAATAGAAGATGCCAAAATACATGGGGTTTTGGAGGAAGGAGAGGCAAAAGAAAGCCAGGAGAGCTCAATGGATCTGCTCCAGTGAAAAAGGGAGGGCGAAGGCAGAACAGTATGAGTTTTTCATACTCTAGATTCCACGCAATGCTTGTAAAAACCCCAGCCAAAAATCCTAAGTAAGGTTTTATACATGTTTCTAATTATTAGGAGTATATGTATGCATAAGCTTATATAGTAGAGCGTGTGTACATGCAGTATATTTCTTACATGAGTATATGCTGTCAAAATCACACAGAGAAAATAATAAGTAAACATGCAAATTTTCTACCATAGAGACTAACGTTTTGCAGTTACTTTAACATTTTTTTTTTGAAGCTTTCATGATGCTCATACTCATTAAAAAAGCCAGATTCTGCATTTGCCCTAGTTTTTAAAAGCCTGATGAAGTTACTGTGCAAAAATCTGACCCTGGATGTCAGAAGATGGATTTGGGAATATGAACAAAAACTGTTGCTTTCAATGCATATGTACTGTGTGTCTGTATTCAAAGCTAATATACTGAAGGTATGCCTACCAGCTGAACACCCAGCACTTTGAAAATAGTATTAAACAGGTTTTCCCAGCAATGAGTCCTTACTCTGCACACAACACAGCTCAGTCTTGCAGTGCAATCAAAACATTAATGCAGCCTGAGCAACTTTAAAAATCATCAAAGCAAGTTCTGCCTCTCACAAAAGTTTTACTCTGAGGGCTGTGTAAACAGAGCACTGTCTCTTTAACTGATTTTATTTTCCTCTCTCTCTCTTTTTTTTTTAGTTTAAAGATTACATTTAATATCTATTTCCCAGCAGTGTACAAACTGACATCATCTACTCATAAAAGCAGAATGCTTTGCTTTTTTAAGCTTCAAGCTGAATAACAAATTGCCACAGATGACAGCATAAAAGAATAACAGAATGGAATCAAAAGAAAATTCATTGTCAACAGAAACCCCCTGCTGAGGAATTTCAATTTCATATATCTAATTATCCCTGTCAGTTGGAAGAACTGACAAAAAGCATTCTTTGTTCTCTCTTTCTGCCTCCCGCATCTCACTCTCAATTAATTCCGGCATACAAATATGACTAATTGTCTTTGCAGTGCTCAAGAGCTCTGTATATAAATGTTCATGAACTGAAAATGATTTGGGGGGTATTCATGCATCGATTTATGATATTTGAACACAATAGACATGCATAATTCAGGTGACCATGTTAGCACCCTCACAAGCCCTTATTACAGAGATTAAGCAGGATTCTCTTTTCACATTCTTTTTTCATATATATGCTTTGTGACAATAACTCACTTTGCACCTATTAGAAGAGGAAGCATTATATGTCTGCTGTGGCTTATTGAAATTGCCATGAACAAGATTACCCGCATTTAAATAACACAGGGGGGAAGACCAGAAAATATTAGGTACTTTCAAAACCAAGATCAAACCACAGTTTGAAGGTTAAAGTTGATGGTGGTTTTTCTAATCTTGACTTGATCATTTCAAGAAACCTTTGAAGTGACAGAATTATCTTTACTCACATCTTGTATTGACAAATACTGTGAGGCTAACTTTTATATGATACTCTTTATGCAAATATACACACAGATGCACAGAGAAAGAGGGAAAAAAAGAACTTTTTCTTTATTAGCTTTTCTACATTAATGCTAAGGTTACTTCAAGAGAAAGGTTTTTGTATTATGACAAAATTAAAATTTATAATCCACACTTGAAGAATTTTATATGTAACTTCACTCTTCTAGGTCATCATAAAATGTCCCCAAATACATTGGTATTGTGTGCTTCCATTATTGTACTTGTTATAATCATGACTTCTTTTTTTTTTTAAACCCTTTACGTTGATTCAGCTGCATTACTTACTAGGGCAACGCTCTTGCCCATAGCATGAACTCTTCACCTGCCCCAAAAGCAGAGCATCAGGCCTTTGCTAGACAGGGGACTGAGTCAGTCATGGAGCTGCAACGGTTACTGCGGTGTTGGCGCCCTGGTTTTGCATAATCACACTGGATGTTTGGATCCACAAAGCAAAACACTAGCACATAAAAACCTAGTATAAATAAGGCATCAGTTTTAATTGTTTTATCAAGATCAAGCCACTTTTTCCTCACTGATTCTGAACTCTTGCATTTCGCCTGAAGAAAAGGAGTTATGTGAGAAGTTACAAGCAGGAATGAAGCCTAAAGAGAGTAAGACCATTTATTACAATGATTAGCAAGGGTACAAAAATAAAGGTTGCAAAATGGCAAGTTTGCAATGAAAAGAAAAAAGCAAAGTCTGGTCATGCAAAGAAAATCTGAAAAGGTTCTCAGAGGAGGCATACTTACTGGGGTTTATAGAGCTTCAGCTGTATTTTGTACCCTGCCTTGGTTTATACCAGGGAATATATATTGGTGGAAATTTCTTGTTCCACATAGAGTAACTTTTATTTTTGAAGGAGAAGATTATTTTAATTTCCTTTTTTTTTTTTTGAAGATTATTTTAATTTGAGATTATGTGAATTTTCAGAGAATACAATTTTCAATTACATTGAAAATGTAAAACTCAATAGACAGAAAGAGATATTTTTTTCCAAGCATGTTATAAACCCATCTCATAAAACAGGAGCTGTACAAAGGCCAGGTCTTCATCCCTTTTGCTGCTTCAAGATGAGCAATGATTGAGGTGGAGAATTGTACAGACACTTGCTTATTTCCTGAATCCATACAAAACACTTAGACACTTGCATGGAAAACCACGTAGCCTGTGCATAAATTTTTCCATGACACCCGGCAATTTATGTGCCCTTTGTATACAGTTCTCAAAGGCAGCTGGCTCCCACTGCTACATGCAGAAAATGTCATGAGCTCAGCAAATAGAGTTTTCCATGTGAAACAGCACAATGATTTATACACGAAGTCATCATTCACTGAACACCTACATGAAGCATATGGATCGAGGAAAGGGCTCTCAGAGAAAGTGGGGGGTTGGAATAAGAACAACTATTCAGCTTCCCCTGCAGGGTCAGGTAAAGCACTCTGGAATATCGTCTCAAGAAATAAGTACACTCTTTTTGTGAAATACTTACTAGCGGCAAAAACAATAGTGCCTAATGGCCTGCTCTCCAGAGGCTGGAAAACAGGTGTGAGTACCAATGTGAAAACAAAGATCTCCAGATACTGTAACAATAGCAAATTTTGCAATGCCTGTTGAAATTGGTATTCGGTTAGTCATCAATCGATAAATAAAACAATCTCTTCTATGGGTTTTCTTTTTTTTTAATTCTGCTGATACCTTCTGAACTTACTATGCCTTTTTCTTTACAGCTGCAGGTCAGGTTTTCGTACATTACATAAACAACCTCTGCATGCTCATTGCATGTGACTTTGGTGGAAGCTGATGGACTTTAAGGTTTATGCTTGCTTCTCCAGCTCTCTTGCACTCATCTCTTATACTGCTGCTGAATTGAGCATTACTATTTAAAACACTGATTACATTGAGAGCTCTTTGGGGACCTTGCGGAATTAGTTCCCTTTACTAACATCCATGTTTTCAGATAAGTCATAAAAATTACGCAGAAAAATTTCTCTTAGGTTGCCAAACCAGCAAGTGAGACCATAATATTCTCCAGGCTCTGCTGGAGATTGATGTTGGTTTGGTCTACTCAAGAGGTAATAGATTTTTTTTTTTTTTAGTCTCAGGCTTGAATTCTGCCCATTCCTTTAAAGGCTTTCCAGTTACACACAAAGCGAATTACCATACAAGCACCAGTTCCACCAAGACAACAATACCCATGTACTACTGTGCCCATACAGACTCTCCCTATGGTCCGTGCAGTATGCCTTCCTTGCAACATCCTTCTGCTGTTATTAAGCACGTAACACCAGAACTGGAGGAAACCAAGGCTCTAATTAATTCAGGAGAACTGAATAGACAACTTCTGTACCCACCAGGGCTCCCCCAGAGGATTAGAGCCCTGGTTACCAAACATACAACATCAGTTACTTGCCAGGTTCCACAAAAGATACTTGGGTCAGATTTTGGTCTACGACGTACACTTTCTATTACCTGTGAAGCTGCACCATATTTACAACATAGAGTACACAGTGCTTGGCCCCATTGTTTTATTTTCCTTTTTCTTTCTTTTTTTCATTTAAAGAAATTAACTGCAAATATTACAGAGATGAATGAATGGCATAAAGCCAGAAGTGCAAAGATTGAAAGGCTGCCTTAATTTTTAAAACCTCACTATTGGCTTTTGGTTTGGTTTAATTTAATTTTGAACCTGCAGGACTTAATGAAGCCATACCTTTGAATTTCCTGGCATTTACCACTTTTGCTCTGATTTGTATCTCTATAGACACTGCTAAGCTCTGTTTAGAAAAATGCTAAAACCAAAACACTCCAATGTTCCTATAAAGCTCACATTCCAAATCTCAGCTGAAAATATATCTTTACTGACTTGTCCATATCTGTTAATTTTGCTCTCCCTCTGCTATTATTTATCTCTGTAACTGTATTGTTTAACTCCTGTAAAGTGGTTTTGGGATACACTTTGGATGAAAGACGCTATACAAAATAAAGTTGCATTGTTTTGTACAAGCTGGCACATACTTCGTTCTGTATAAGCTTGGCAGAGATCTCTCTTACAATGCTTTCTAGTTTCTCCCCAGCCTTTTTTTTTTTTTTTTTAGCATCTTTCCCACCTCCTTTTGCTTGTTAGGATGTACAAGAAGAATACATCTATTATAAGTAATAGGTAACTAGAAATTTATTTGCTATCCAGAATGTGTCCTTTTCTCCATCAAATATTTTTAAAACCAGGATAATTTTACTGAGGGAGATAAGGCTGCCACAGCCACCCAACTAAAATCTAGGTGCAGGAAAGAAAATAATGCATCTGGTATTTTAAACATAACATCTACTTTGATTTTTATAAGCAATCAGAGGTGATTAATGCTTGGGAACGCTGTTCATTATACAAGCCTTTCTGTATCCTTGGTCAAATAAAGCAAGCAGGTGCAAGTCATAGGAGTTACTGATTATTTATGGCTTTTAGATACTTTGTGGGTTTAGCTGGTGAGAAAAGTTTTATTCCACTCACATGGACAAAACACAACCAACTGTCTGGACTGATTAAATTCACATTGTTGCATGAGCACATGGCAGGCAGGGGAAAAATTATAAAATCTCACCGCCTATGCCATGGCAACTGAGCAAACAGCTCATGGGAAGAATGTGAATAATAGAAAATAGCAATATTTCTCTTTGTGTTTTCGCACTTGACAGTTTTATCCCCACATCTGCCTGATGTCCGGTGAACAAGTAAAGTGTTTGTAGTAGCTACTCTCATTCTCACTGATTTGACTCATCTTTAGCTAAGAGTTGTCTCAGGATGACCCATGCACATTTTAAGTTTTGGAGAATACAAACCAGGAAATATTTTGGAGTTATATATGTATGTAGCGAAACCACAGGAACAGGAATGTGCTACTAGTGAAAAGGCTTTTAAAATTAGCTTCAGTGTACTCATTCAGGATTTCAGTATTCTGGACAGAAAAATGAATGTTGAAATAAATTTTCTGAATGTATTTCAAGTCAAATACAAAACTCCTACAGGGATCATTCAAAAATATGATGCTCAAAATCTAGGCATCTACTTATTTCCCTTCAGTCCACGATATCTGTCACTGTCTGAAAAAACAGACACCAGCTCTATTACTAAAACCTGTTTATTTTACAAAACTCTGGTTGCATTGGTGTAACTGAGCCCAGAAGGTCCTTCTATCTCTAAAATGCATGTAGTCCGTTTTGCAGCATTCAACATGACTTATGGTCTATGTGTAATAGGAACTTGGCTTTTCTGAAGTGAGACGTATGTGTCCTCAGTGTTTTTTGGAAAACTATGTGATAAGTGTGGATGGGAGAATTTGACCTTTGTTAGGAATTCCACTTGAAATTGAAAATTCCTCTTAATCCCTGTGCAGGTTGAACTAATGATGTACTCTATTTCAGGTGGCCTATTTTAGTCATGGTCAGAGGTTACTGTGACAGGCCTGTTGACAGAATTCAGAATTGACTGACAGGGCAATGCCATGTTTGTCACATCAGGTATTATGGAGTTTCAGTTATGCTTTTGCAACTAGGCTGGTGTGGTCTGATAGCCGTAGTGTGAGGAAATAAAACTTTAAAAAGGTTCAGTGCATATGACTGATGTAAAAAAGGATAATGAGTGCTTTGTTTGTCCATCTTAATGAATTTGGGTATTTAAAAAAAAAGGTATTTTAAATACTGTTATTCCATGAGACTAGAAGACAGATGTGCTTTCCAGATTTCGCTGCTGCTGTTGCAGTAGGCAAAATTAGTGCTTTTGACAAACTTGGTATGAAAAACATATTGAGCTCTCTTTCAGATTAGTAGTGTTTCTTTAATTAGATGTGATATCCTGTTATGATTTTTCAAGAATTAATTTACCCTTCTGTTCCGGGAGCTGAACTTTGGGCCAACAGGTCTTGAAGAATCTGCATTCCCCAGCTAATGTAAAGGTCTATGGGTAACTGGAAGTTGACAAAAGGTAAATCAAGGAAAAAAGAGACATAGAAAATAGCAATGACACATACTGAAGAAGATATAAGCAGCACCGAAATATATTCTGTGAAGAGTTATAGCCATAGAAACTGCTTCTGGACTCAAACATCAAAACTTTGATATCTAACACATCTGATCAAGAGGAGTATAATTATCTATTAGATCATCTCAGGGTAGGTCTGTTAGCTACTAATTTTTATCAAGAGTGTGCTTTTAAAATGGCTTTCCCGGTGGTCCCCCTGGACTATGTTTTGGATTATGTAATGGAGTGTGCAAACTGGATTCCTGTCAGATCAAATGAAACTGCCGGATGCTAACGGACTTTTGAGTCTCTGGGCCCAGCTTAGAGCTATTCTGAAGAAAGTCTCACAAACACACATGCTGTGGACATGAATTTGTCAGCATCAGCTGCTTTGCTCTGCAGATCTCCTATTGCCTTGTTAATGTAGACAAAGGCCTGGAATGGTAGAGGATTCATGGAACATCAGTAGATTATTTCACATAGGTTTTGAGAAAACTTGTAAATAGCAAGTAAGATTGTTTATAGCTGTACTTGGGGAACTGAAAATGTACATTGCATGGAAGGCATAATGAATAATGTAGCTTTGATGACAACTATGACTACATTACATAAATTAGCAACCCCTTCAATCTGCCTCAGTTCGTTTTCTAGCACATCTGTCTGGTCAAATAGAACTTTACTTGTCTCATCATGTGGGATGGATTTCATGGTCTTTTCTCACCTACTTATGCCCTGTTTGGCAAACTTATCAGAAAACTGGACAGAAAAATACTGCAAGCTACAGATATTTAGGAATGCCCAAAGTATTTACAGAGAAAGTTCATACACAGTGCTAACATCTTCCCTGAGTAACATTTCCATTAATTTGGAGCAATTCTAATAGTCTCATTTACACAGGGAGAAATCTAAGCTGAGAGTTAAAACACATTTAACTCTGCACACCAAATGCAAAGGAGAGGGTATACGGCTAATAATTATTTCTGAAAGTAAGGATACTTCTGGGCCCAGCTCAGTTTACAGTAAGGCAAAATGGAGTTCTGCTATTTAATTTAATGAAAACAGGACCAAACCCTGTGTGCCACTTGTCCATATGAAATAATTTGAATGGGCTGAGGAGAAACACAATAGTAGAAACAGGGAAGGAAAAACACCCACAACATTATACACCTTCAATTCACCAAGGAGAGCTTTTCTCATGAAGGGGTATATTATTCCCTTATGTGTATGTGGCTTCCATTACCAGCAATGGGAGTTGATCACACACAGAGAGGAGAATGGACTCCTCAGTCTGACATCTCACTGGCTGCCTGGTATAAAGCCAATAGGCAGTGCCAAGTTATTCTGATCGAGCTACTAATTGGAATCATGTTGTATATGGCTGAAGTTTGTTTATTTTTATG